>JAPYXV010005915.1:0-10176 GCA_028533065.1 Trachops cirrhosus | reverse complement strand
GAATCCACTGCTCTCCCACCCTCTGCACAGCTGCCTGAGATCTGAGGTCTGGGGACCTGGGCCAGATGTACCCATGGCTTTGTCTCTGGTCCTCTTTGGGCTGGAGGAGAGTGTGACAAGATGGTGAAGGGGGTTTTTGTCTCACTTCCCCATCGGCCTGTGTCACTGTGAGCATTAACACTGCTGTCCCATGTAGCACAGTAATAGACAGCCTCGTCCTCAGCCCGGGCCCCGCTGATGGTCAGGGTGCTCGTGTCCCCTGAGTTAGAGCTAGAGAATCGGTCTGGGATCCCTGAGGGCCGATTGTTGTTACCATAGACGACTGTTACAGGGGCCTGGCCTGGCTTCTGCTGCACCCAGGATGGATAATAGCTTCTTATGGCTTCTCCCTGGCAGGTGATCCTGGCTGACTGTCTCGGGGTCACAGACACTGCTGAGGGCTGAATCACTTCAGAAGGGGCCACCAAACCTGTAAGAGAGGACAGGAGAGGTGAGTATGAGGATGAGGGTCTCCTTCCCGGACAGTGCACATCCTCGGTGCTGAGCAAAGTTCAGGGTCAGGGTGTTCCTGGTTTCTTTGGGGGCTTAGCCTTGGGAGTCAGCACCTGTGCAGAGAGTGAGGAGGGGGAGAAGGAGAGGGGACCAGGCCATGGTGGAGAAGCCCCAGGATCTTCTTCTGACCCACACCTGAGGATATGGCTTCAGGGCCTGTCTTATCCTGTATAAGGGGCTCCATGCAAATCCACTTCCTTCCCCTTGTGGCCTTGCTGAGTGGCACCCACTGGGCAGAGAGCAGCTGGGGCAAGGGGAGGGTTTAAATTTGGGTTCTCACGTCCAAGTCTGTGCCAAGTTTGCTCAGAGCTCTCTGTGGTGTTGAGGGGACAGTGCTGACCCCTGACCAGACCCTGCACCCACACCTGGGCTGAGCCCCAAGTCTCCTCTCTGGTCTTCGGGAGAACTCTCAGTCTCCTCCAGTGATGACATCACACTCCCGTGTGGGGTGGGGGTGCTGGAAACAGGAGCCGGTAGGGACAGTGGTCAAGCTGGTGTAAGAGGCTGGAATTTGCTCCAGGAAACAGTGACACTGGTCACGTGCCTCTGGGGGAATTTCTATTACATTTTAGAAAAAAAAAGAAAAATCTTTTTTGTGTTGGTCTTGGCAAGAGTTCTTAGATTTCATAGAAATGCTTGATATGCAAAAGGATAGAAAATATATGGAAACCCTTTAAAATTAAAAACTTTGTTCTACAAAAGTCTCTTTTATGGAATTAATGTAAAAAAAACAATAAAATGGGAGAAAATACTCAGCAATCCCAATCCATCAAGGAAGTATGTGTACAAGGTTTCAAACTAATTAATACAGACAGCAAATAGCCCTGCAGTTGTCTGGCACATTGTCCGAATGCACCGGGATGCGGGTCTGACCCCTGGTTGAGGGGCAGACGGGAGTTTGCCAATGGGGGCATGGATGGGCGGAGCAACACACGCATGTTTTTCTCAAATCATTAAAAAAGTTTAAAAAAATAAACAAAGCAAACCAAATTCAATTTAAAAATGGGTAAATGACACAGAGAGTTGATGGAAAAATATACAGATGTCAAGAAAATATAAAAATCTTCATCAGGAGCCACCAGGGAAGGGAAGTTAAAACCATAGGGAGTTACCTGAACACCTGTCGGAACGGAGGAGACTCACTGAAGTGAAATCGGGCAACACCAGACACTGGTCAGGTAGTGAGAAGTGGGTCCCTCACTCAGTGCCGGTAGGAAGGTCAGACGGCAGAGCCACAGTGGAAAAACAGCCGTGTGCTTAGTATGAAATGAACGTGCGATTACCATACAACCAGTCACTGCATCATTGGGCATTGATTTCAGAAAATTAAAAACTTATGTTTACATAGAGACCCACACAGAACTGTTCACAGCACCTGTCTAGTCCCCTCAGGCTGTGGTAACCAAACACCACTGAGTTGCTTTAAGTTGGAAGTCAGAGAGAGAGAGAGACAGAGAGAGACACTCTGGTCAGTGATCCCACCAGACCAGAGCCCCACCCATGACACATCCTTTGGCTTTCATTACTTCCTTAGAGTCCCTGTCTCCACATACAGCTACACTGGGAGTAAGGACTTCAATGTACGAACTTCACAAGACACAATCACTCAGTTCGTACCAGCGCCCTTACACATAAGAGCCCCAAACTGAAAACAATTCAGATGTCCTTCAGGGTGATGGTTAAACAGACATTGGTACACCCAAATCTCATAATACTATTCAGCCATAAAAAATGGACCATGGATACACACAACAGCATTGATGAGTCTATGAGGAAATGTGATGAATGAGTAACCAATCACAAAACGTTCCATTCTTTAGGATTATTTATACATAATTTTTCCAGTGACGGAATTTGAGAGATGGAGAACCAGGTGATGGCTGCAGGGCTGAGGGGCAGGGGAAGGGTCTGGGTGGGAGGAGGTGGATGTTGTAAAAGGTAAACAGGAAGAGTCCATGTGTGATGTGACTGTGTGGAATTCTGACCGCTGTGGTGGGTGCAGGAGCCTGCATGTGGGAGCGAAGTGCGTGGCCGTGGCAGGTGTGGCTCAGTTGGTTGGAGCATCATCCTCTAATCATAAGGTTGTGGGTTCAGTCCCTGGTCTGGGTGCTTAGGGGAGGCAATCAGTCAATGCTTCTCTCTCTCATGGATGTTTCTCTCTCTCCCTTCCTCTGTGTCCCTTTCTCTGTCACTAAAAGTAAAGAAAAAAAAAGTCCTTGGGTGAGGAAAATAAATAAATAAGCAAACAAACAAACAAATAAATAAAGTGTATAAGAAGAAATACACACTCACACACCCAGAAACAGGAGGATCCAAATTTTTAAAAATGTCTGTAGATTTGATCAAACACTTCACCAAAAAGGAAGATGCATATGTGAAAACAAACGCCTGAAAACCTGCTCACCATCACAAATCACTAAGGTGATGAAAATGACATGCAGATACAGAGGCACACTCGGTGTGAGTGACAGGTTCTGGTATCTCAGGTCCCGGGTAAGTCAGCAGAATATCAGCCCATCCACTAATCCTGTCTCCATCCCCCCACAGATGCAGTTGAGGCCAGTGACCCATAGGGCAGAGACCAGAGGTAGGAGGTCGTCAACATATTTTCCACCTCAGCATTCCCATCCCCCATGTCTCTGTGGACATTGTCCTGGCCTGTCCCTAGAAATGTTCTGTGACCACATATGGAGTCTTCCTTGGCACCACAGGCTGAGAATCTGGCACAGCTGGAGGACCCAGGCCGTGATCCACGTGGGTCCTGCCCCAGACGTCCCAACAGGCACCCGCTTCCCTCCCAGACCCAGCTCTGCTCCCACCAGAGTGTCAGGTCTCTCAGTCCTGCCTCTGCTGAGGGACAAGTGCTTCCTGCCAAACCTCAGTCCTGACAGGACTCCTGCTTCACTCCCAGGTGTCCTGAGTCAATACAGTCACTCTTCCCACTTCCAAGGTCACCACTGAGACACCAAAGTCTACAGTCTTTCCTTGAGAGGAGCCCCAAGATGGGAGCAAAGGGCCAGATGGTTGCTACGGATGTGGTCATCTCAGCCTAAATTATGAGCTGCACCTGCATTTTCTTAGTGTTGTCATCAGGAGGAGGTGCAGAATGATGGGACAGTCAACCAGTAGAGTCAGGGTCTAAGGTCCTGGGGAAGGAGAGGGAGCACATCACTCAGAACCCCTGGAGAGGTGGGAGAGGAGGAGGTAGGTTTTGGCTTCACTTCCCCTTTGTCTGTGTCATTGAAGCTTAACCAGATTGGCCACCAATACTATAGCTGACACCACAGATGTACTCAGCCTCATCCTCAGACTGGAGGTTGGAGATGGTCAAGTAGCGGTTGGCCCCAGAGCTGGAGCCCGAGAAGCTATCGGGGATCCCATCCCCTTTGCTGTGCCTTCCGTCACCGTTAAATACATGAAATATCCAGGGGACTTGCCTGGCTGCTGCTGATACCATACAATGTAGTAGCCGCTGCGCTCACTGCTGAGGGTGCAGGCGAGTTTGGTGGAGGCTCCGAGGGAGGTAAAAGCAGATGGAGGCTGAGTCAGCACAGGCGCAGCACAGAGACCTGTAGACACAAAACAGAGGGATGATGCCTCATGCACCCAGACTGGACAGACGCCCCTGAATTCTGCGATTGGAGGGGAACCTGAGGCTCCAGGATGTCTAAGTGCCCAGGGATGCACTGACCCCGGGAGAAACCCAGGGGCAGGAAGTAGAAGGGAGCCCAGTCCATGGTGGGAGTGGCTTCCAGGAGCTCTGCCCTGAGGCTGCCCAGCTGGCACTGGCCTCTCCAAGCTCCTGTCTTATCCTCTGTCCTTGCTCCTGCTGGTAATTTCCTGAGGTCAGAAGTAGGTCTAGGTGTGGGTTTCATTGTTAAGAATTGATTTTACCCAATAGAAGTGTCTTTGAAGGAGCCTCAGTCATTCCCTTTGCACTTGAGCCCAGCCAAGGGCACTTAACCTTCAGGTACCACAAACCAGGACCCACAGTGCCCCCTGCTGTCCACAGGAGGAATATCATCCTACATGTGTAGCTTGTTCATGAGTTGGCTACTTCTAAGAAGTTAATGCAGGGGTGTCAAACTCATTTTCACCAGGGGGCCACATCAGCCTCGAGGTTGCCATCAAAGGGCTGAATGTAATTTTAGGGCTGTATAAATGTAACTACTTCTTAACTCGGGGCATGGAGCTTGGGCTGCTGCTGGGTAGAAACCAGGTGCTGGGCCAGATAAAACACAGTGGAGGGCTGGATTCCGCCTGTGGGCCTTATGTTTGCCACCCATGAGTTAAAGGATGGTGAACCTTGGGGGTGTTTTATATGCACCCCTCACCTAACATCGTAATAATCCGAAATCAGCATAACCCCACGTCATCCCTGGGCTGATGGCCCAGCCCCTCCTCTTGTGTGATGAACAGAGGGAAATCATTGCGAGGTTGTGATTTTCCCAGGACCCCCAGACAGTGATGAGGAATCAAGACTTCCATTCAGGAGGTGGACCGAGAGTCTGAGTGTTGTGTCCTCTCCTTTCCCGCCCCTCTGTGGGCCTGTGTCCCTGCTGCCCCCACTGCCCAGGACCCCTGTCACCGCCCTCTACTCTGTTCTGGGGCACTGTCCTCCTGGAACATGCCCTGAAGAGCACTCAGGTCCTCAGGTGTCGACACCTGGGCTTCCCAGTGACACAGGGGACTGTCTGTGGGAAACATGGGGACCCTCCCACAGCTCCCTCCCTGGCAGAGGGCACAGGGTCCTGTGTCAAAGGGGCATTGGCATCACGGGACTGGACAGGGTACAGGTCAGGCTGGGTCTCTAACGGTTGATGTCAGGGTTGTTTTCTCACGTGGTGAAAGCCATTGCGTTTTGACCAGTGTCAGTGTCAGGACACAAGCCTTTTAATTTTACAAAACTATAAAATTTTACATTTGTGAGGAAAGCAATTTTTACCTGCTGTCCCGGACAAATACATCGGCTGTCACCCTGGTGGTGCTGAGGGTGCAGTGAAATGAGTTCAGGGACAAAATGCTCGAGGCCTTGTACTTGGAGGTAATGGTGCAGCCTTGTGGTGACTCATGTGCACAGACAGACAGACAGGCCCCTGACTCACTGCCTGAGTTTGGTCTGAGAGACAGTGGAGAGGGGACCAGGGTCTGGTGCCTGAGACACACCCCCCACTGTCCCCAGCTGAGGGGACCACAGCAGCTCCTCTCTGCTCTTCCCACCCCAGGGCATCCACTCCTCACACTCACACTCACAACCACACTCACACTCACACCTCAGGGTCCCCATGGGGCCTGCTGTTCACTCCCGAAGGTTAGCACTCACACCTGTGCTGTGGGTTTCCTGACCCCCTCGGAAGTCACCTGTGAGTACCATCCTGGGAGATTTCACCTTCAAACAGTGATCTGTGCTTATGAGTTAGGCAAATACATACCTTTGTGGAGAATAACAAGTGAACATTTTTGGCCAGTATTTCCTCAAATAACTTTTATACCTTCCACCAAACCATTTCTGCTTCAAAGATTGAAATCACATTCACATGAGGCTCAAGGTGGATACCTTCAGATCAAGGTGGACACCACAGTGTCCCCTACTCCAGTCTGCTGCATTTAGAATCCCAGGCTGCCAGGGACCCTGGGGCTTCAGAACTCAGGTGAGCTGGGAGGGTCTGGGGATTACTGTAGTACATTTTGTCAAGAAGTGGCCCAGTCACTGTACATGGAAATCCAAGGACTACTGGACATAGATTTCCATCTGTATCCTTCAAGTCCGGACTTTCTACAACTCATACTTTCTCCTAGAAACCCCAGAACAGCCCGGACCAGCCAGCCCTGAATTCACTCCTGATCTACCCTCTGCAGAGCTGCCTGAGGGTTCGGAGGAGGGGGCAGATTTGGGATCTCAGATCGGGGGACCTGAGCAGATGGCGCATGATTTCCTGCACAGTCCCCCTGGGGCTGGAGGATGGCATGACACACAGAGGAAGGGTTTGTGTCTCACTTCCCCATTGGCCTGTGTCACTGTGAGCAATACCAGTGCTGTCCAATGACTGGCTGGAATGACTGACAGTAGTAGTCAGCCTCGTCCTCAGCCTGGGCCCTGCTGACCGTCAGGGTGGCTGTGTTTTCCAAGCTGGAGCCTGAGAATCCGTCAGGGATCCCTGAAGCCCGCTTGCTACCCTCGTAAATGACCAGCACAGGGACCTGGCTGGGCTTCTGATGATACCAGTGCACATTATATACTTCCTCATAGTCCTCATCAGGTAGCATGAAGTTATCTCCCTGGCAGGTGATGGTGGCCGTCTGTCCCAGGGCTACAGACACTGAGGGCTGCTGTGTCAGCTCAGAGGAAATCACAGAATCTGCAAGGGGGGGCGACAATAGAGGGGTTGAGAATTAAGGGCCCATTCCCATAAGGACACTCCTTAAGTCTGTGTCTGGGCTGAGATCAAGTTTTGGGGAATCCCAGTTCCTGGTTCTGTTGAGCTGAGAGGCAGGCAGGGCCTGGGGGCAGCACCTGTGCAGAGAGTGAGAAGGGGGAGCAGGAGAGGGGCCCAGGCCATGGTGCAGATGCCCCAGAGCACTGCCTCCTGAGTCCTCACAGCACGGCGGGCACCCCAGGCCTGGCTTATCCCCTCTCAGTCCTCTGGGGCCCGGATGTTCCAGTATTTATGCAAATGCATTCCCCATCTGGGTTCCAAGGTGAGCAGTTAGCAGAGATCATTTTTACCACCCCCAGGGGGCAGGCCAGGTGACTATGGAGAAAGGGCTGAGTGCCCAGCTTCTTCTAGCTGCTTCTCAGGTCAGAAAATTATCCATGGGCGCTAAGACCCCTGATCACCGTCACCTTCCTGGGGTCTGACCACAGCACCACTGTCCCAAAGCCTCCCTCCTGGGCATCTGTCCTGGGCTGGCTCAGCAGGGCTGTGGGCCTTCCAGGAACCTGGCCACAGGGCTGAGCTGGGCCCTCTGAGACAAAAGTGACAACTCCTGACTCAGCAGATGGAGGGCCATGGTCCTGACCTCTTCCTCCTCCTCCTTCATGTCCTCTCTGTGTCCCCATGTACAGATGAGTGTCCATCGTCGGTGTTTCATTAGATGTGGTTCCGTGGGGTCAGGATGCATGTGTGTGGCGCCTCTTGTGTGATGTTCCCTTGTTCAATGTGCTCCTGCTTTGGACGATTCACACCAGCTCCCAGTCTCATCCACACTGGTGTCCGTGTCTTTTCCACCACGTCCTTCTCCACACAGACTCGCTATGGGTCCTGTCAACTGTTTGGTCCTTTTAAAATGTTTCATCAGGGTTTTAACTGACCTGGGAAAAGCTCCAGAAATCCACCTGACTGAGACCCCAGCTTCAGGCTCCATGTGCTCTGTGAGGGTCCCCAGAGACCTGGTCTTCACACAGGTCATGACCTCTGGGGACCAGACATTGTGGTCACTCCTTTGAGGCCAAACTTGTTCCCAACAAAGGAGAGTCTGGTGACCAGAGCTGGACCCGAGTAGGGAGAATCCCCTTCCCTCGGAGAGTCTCCTGAAGTGTCTGTGCTGCTCCAGGCAGGTACCAGAGGTTCCAACCGTGCCATCTTCCCCTGAGATGGCCCTGAGCAGAGCAACTGCAGCCCCAGGGACAGAGAGCACCCGCAGGTGGGAACAAGAGGCAGAGGGTGGCAGGTCAGGGTGTCACTTTCCTGTCCTGACAGAGGGTCAGCCCCAAGATCCTCGTGCACAGTGAGGTGGCCTGCATTTCAGGTGAAGCATTCACAGGTTCCTGTCAGGGCTCAGGAGTGACACTGTGTGAGTCTGACTGTCACAATGTGGCCATTGGGTCTCAAGGGGACTGATGGAACTTCCTGAAGTCCAGCACCTGCCCTGAGCCTTGGAACTGCTGACCCCAGGGCTGGTCTCCCTCTGAGGCTCCAGCTGGGCAGCCCCATCTTCTGCCCAGGCTGCCTCTGGATGCAGCTCTGATGCCCCCTGCTGGTGGGAGAACTCAGACCTGGAACTTCCCTCTTGCAGGTACCCAGAGCACTTGTCACCTGAGAGGGTGTGATCCCTGCCCTGAGAGGTCACATAGGATTGCAAGAAGGCAGGAGGTGCAGTTCTGGTAACACCGTCCCAGGGTTACAAGGTTCTTCCTGATGATTGGTTTAGTCAGAAGAATGCAGGGTACAGAATTAACTCCGTTCTTTTGCAAAGTGTCAAATCCCATAGAAACCCACACGACACCCGACAGGGATCCAGGCTTTCAGTGTATCTCAAACCAGAACTGTCTCTACTTACCCCAATAAGGACTGTGGGACACAGATGTTCCCACACCGACATCACCTGTGCACTGAAGTCAGTGTCACCATTGTCACCCCTAGGGCAGTGATTCCATCTCTGCTCACCTCCCAGAGTAAGCAGTGGGCAGGGTCTGCTCTGGTCCTGGCAGCCTCTGATGAGACTGGGATCCTCCTGCTCCTTCGATCTGGGACCCGTCCCCTCCACACAGACGTCAGCATCTGCTGGCCCCTCTCCCGGGTTCCCCAGAGCATGGGCCAAAGGTGCCAGACCTGAGGCCCAATTGACCTCCTGCCCAGTCTCTAAGACACTTTCCTTTCTTTTGTATCATTTAATTCAGGGGAATGAAAGAGTTTCAAAAATTAAGTATAAAACTTTACATTTAATAGCAGGTGAAGTTGAGGTCTAGAGGGTAGGTCTCCAGGAAAATTGAGAAAATAACATGAGTCCAAGAGAGGAGCCCCAGGGTCCTGGACACTGACCTTTGCCCTTTGGGTCAGAGCGTGACCAGAGTTGAGGGAGGAGCATTCGGTCCTGGCTGGGTGGTAGGGTGGTGTCCTTCGGGGTCATTGTCCCTATCTGTTCCTGGCTGTCATGAGAATGCCCCTCACCAGGAACAGTGAGGTGTCAGCTGCTGTGCCCAGGTTAGAATTTGGGATGCGAGAGCTGCTTTGCTCTGCAGGGTCTGGCCTGGGTCCTGCTAGGTCTGCTCTACTCTACTGATTGATTGGTCATCAGCTCCTGACCAGTGGGAGTGACAGGTGTGTCATGGCAACTCTAGTGAAAGCACCTGTGTCGTCAGGAGACCATAGACATGCAGGTCCCAGAAACAGTAGGTCACTTGCAAGGGTCCCACTCTTTCTAACACTCCCTGGGCTGAGCTCAAGCTCTGGGTTCACTGGGTGTGGAGCCCACAGGCAGGGCCTGGGGTACCACCCTGTGCAGAATGAGCAGGAGAGGGGCCTGGGCCTCAGTGGCGATGCTCCGAGTCCTGCAGCCGGTTCTGACCCCGGTGGCCCCAGCCTCCCTCAGCGCTCAGCAGTCCCTGTGAAAATGTTTTCAGAGGCCTGTGCAGGAGAGAGCTCTGTGTGGGCGGGATGTGTGGGTCCAGGTGGGGCCAGGCACTTACCCCTTCTCACGTACCGTACCTTGTACTGACGTGCTCTGTTTTTTTACTGTTTGTCCTTTATTGCTGACCCCACCAGGTCAAAACGCTCCACGGGGAGGGTGCTTTGTCTGTTTCCGTCACTGTAACAGCAGCACAGTTCACAGGGTCTGAGACCCTCAGAGACTTGGCCCTCACTTCATACTGTTGCTCATGTGAAAGCTTCATGTGTCTACAAG
>JAPYXV010005914.1:0-10176 GCA_028533065.1 Trachops cirrhosus | reverse complement strand
ACAGAAATACAAAGGATTGTGAGAAATTACAGTGAAGAACTATATGCCAAGAAATTTGAAAACCTAGGTGAAATCGACAAATTTCTAGAAAAATATCATCTTCCAAAATTGAATAAAGAAGAAGCAGAAAGCCTGAACAGACCAATAACAGTAGATGAAATTGAAGCAGTAATCAAAACACTCGCCACACACAAAAGCCTTTGGACCCAATGATTTCACAGGAGAATTTTACAAACCATTTAAGGATAAGCTAACCCCTATCCTTCACAGAGTATTCCAGAAAATCCAAGAAGATGGAAGATTCCCAAACTGATTTCATGAGCCAGCATCATCCTAATCCCAAAACCAGATAAAGACACAAGAAAGAAAACTTCAGGCCAATATTGCTGATGAACATAGACACTAAAATCCTCAACAAAGTATTGGCAAACGGCATCCAGTAGTACATTAAAAAGCCATACACCATGACCAAGTGGGATTCATCCCAGGGATGCAAGGATGGTTCACCATTTGCAAATCAGTAAATGTAATACACCACATAAACAAAAGCAAAGACAAAAACACATGATTATATCAATAGATGTGGAAAAAGCATTTGATAAGGTACAGCACCCATTTATGATAAAAACACTTAGCAAAGTAGGAACAGAGGGAGCATTCCTGAACATAATAAAGGCCATATATAAGAGACCTACAGCTAACATCATACCCAATGGGCAAAAGCTTAGAGTTTTCCCACTGATCAGGAACAAGACAAGGGTGTCCATTTTCACCACTCCTGTTCAACATAGTATTGGAAGTCCTAGCCACAGCCATCAGACAGGAAAAATAAATAAAAGGCATCCAAATTAGAAAGGAGGGGACAAAACTGTCATTGTTTGCAGATGACATGATAGTGTACATAGAAAATCCTATAGACTCCACCAAAAAACTACTCAACCTAATAAATGAATTTGGCAAAACAGCAGGATACAAACTCAATATTCAGAAATCAAAATGCATTTTTGTACACCAACAATGAAATATCAGAAAGAGAAATCAGGAAAAAGATCCCATTTGATATAGCAAAAAGAAAAACAAAATACCTAGGAATAAATCTAACCAAGGAGGTAAAAGACCTGTACTCAGAAAACTACACAACACTGAAGACACAAACAAATGGAAGCATGTACCATGGTCATGGATTAGAATAATTAACATCATCAAAATGTCCATACTATCCAAAGCAAGTTATAGATTCAATGCAATCCCTATTAAAGTACCAATGACACATTTCACAGATATAGAACAAACATTTCAGCAATTTATATGGACCCATAAATGACCCCGAATCCCTGCAGCAATTTTGAGAAAGAAGAATGAAGTAGGAGGGATTACAATACCTGATATCAAACTGTATTACAAAGCCACTGTAATCAAAACAGCCTGGTACTGGCATAAGAACAGACACATAGAACAATGGAACAGAACAGAGAGCCCGGAAATAAACCCAAGTCTTTATGGTCAATTAATATTTGACAAAGGGGGCAGCAACATAAAATGGAGTAAAAATAACCTCTTCAACAAATGGTGTTAGGAGAACTGGACAGCTACATGCAAAAAAATGAAACTCGAGCACCAACTTACACCATACACAAAAATAAATTCAAGGTGGATAAAAGACTTAAATATAAGTCATGACACCATAAAAGTCCTAGAGGAGAACATAGGCAGGAAAATCTCAGACATTCCATGTAGCAATATTTTCACTGATATATGCCCTAGAGTAAGGGACATAAAGGAAAGAATAAACAAATGGGACTTCATCAAATTAAGAAGCTTCTGCATGGCTAAAGAAAACAGCATTAAAATGAAAAGAGAACCAACCATATGGGAAAACATATTTGCCAATGCCACCTCGGACAAGAGTTTGATCTCCAAAATATATAAAGAACTCACACAACTCCACTCCAGGAAGATAAACAACCCAATTAAAAATGGGCAAAAGACTTGAACAGACACTTCTCCAAGGAGGACATACAGAGGACCCAGAGGCATATGAAAAGATGCTCAGCATCACTAGCCATCAGAGAGATGCAAATTAAAACCACAATGAGATACCACTTTACACCAGTCAGAATGGCCATCTTAAACAATTAAACCAGTGTTGGAGAGGATGTGGAGAAAAGAGAACCCTAGTACACTGTTGGTGGGAATGCAAATTGCTGCAGCCACTATGGAAAACAGTTGGAATTTCCTCAGAAAACTAAAAATAGAACTGCCTTTTGTCCCAGCAATTCCACTGCTGGGATTACACCCTAAGAACCCTGAAACACCAATCCAAAGAACCTATGCATCCTACTGTTCATAGCAGCACAATTTACAATAGCCAAGTGTTGGAAGCAACCTAGGTGCCAGTCAGTAAATGAACAGATCAAAAAACTATGGTACATTTACACAATGGAATTCTATACAGCAGTAAGAAAAAAAAGAGCTCCTACCCATTGGGACAGCATGGATGGAACTGGAAAGCATTATGCTTAGTGAAATAAACCAGATGGTGAGGGACAAATACTATATGGTGTCACCTTTAACAGGAACCTAATCAACAAAAGAAAAAAGCAAGCAAAATATAACCAGAGACATTGAATTTAAGAACAATCTCACAGTAACCAGAGGAGAGGTGGGAGGGGATAATGGGGAGAAGGGTTTCAGGAACTACTATAAAAGACACATGGACAAAACCAAAGCAGGGTGGAAACAAGGGAGGGTTTGCCAGGGATGGGGGAATTGGGGGTAAATGCAGACAACTGTAATTGAACAACAATAAAATAATTTAAAAAGAAAAAATAAAAAAAAAGAAAAACAGTAACCCATGTCATGCTGTGGCCTCATGATGAATTACATTATTACCTCTTGTGATTGTGCTGCAATGCATAATGAAGCAAGTGTTGGGAGACCAAGTATCTGCTACACTTTATTAGCCATAATCTGAAAAGGGTTGTACGCTGGTGTCTTAGTTTTGTTTTGCAAAATGACAAAGAACCACACACTTAGCAGCTTAGAACAAGATTCATTCATTTGCTCAGAGCTCTGTAGGTCAGCGGTGGAAACAGGGCATAGCTGGGATCTCTGTGCACAGACTCACAGGGCTAAAATCGAGGTGTGGTCAAGGAGCTATCTCCAGCTCCTATGCTCCACCCATATTCCTTACATGTGACCCCTTCCAGTTTCAAGTCTGCAATGGAGAATCTCCTTTATATTGAATTCCCCTCATGCTTCAAATCTCTGGCTCCCTCTTTCTCTGACTTCTGACCCAGATTTAGAAGCCTGGTAGGATGGGGTCAGGCCCACCTAGATAATGTCCTTTTTGATAATCTCAGAGCCAACTGATGAGTATCCTTAATTGCATCTGTAAAATTCTTTTGGCCTCATGATACTGATATCCCATCATATCCACAGGTCCCACCCACATTCAGGGGAGGAAATGATATAAGGTATATATAAAAGGGGGTGGGAGTATTGGGGGCCATCTTAGAATTCTGCCCACCATGGATAGAATGACTACTTTGGACTACCCTGCTCAACTTCCAGGGGGTAAAAAATACAAGCTCATACTGATAGGGGACTCAAGACTTGAAAAATTTTAGCTTAAGGTAAAAAGTTATAAGTCTAGCAAGTAATGTGTATGTTAAAGCTTTCATTTCAGAAACTACAGATAAGACCCATCCTGGCTCCTGGGAAAACAGCTGACCCCCTGGGGCACTGCTAAAGATTACTGCCTGGGGACAACTGGAAGCATCTGGACCTTTGTGTTCCAGGGAGAGACAGAGAACCACCCTCCCCTGGGAGCAGCTTACTGCCCAGAACAGGAATGTTGCAGGTTCTGCATCTCAAAGCCCTCACCACACTTTGTTTATTCCTCCCGTTATAAAAAGTCTGGCCTGGAAAGAGAAGACAAGATGGTCTGTTAGGGTATGAACCCACTATCTTCTCAGATCACCGACCATGGGAATAAAGCACCCATAAAGATTCAATCGCTGTCATTACTTACTGGGTTTGGTAGCGACAGGCAGCCCAAACACCAGTGTCTTTTCCACTTTCAGTACTACTGAACACTCAGCTCAAGCTGGAATCAGAGTTTATCTATGACAAACCCCACCAAATACTCTCTCTTTTTTTTTTTTAGCTGCAGGCATACCTCACTGAAAATAAAATTTTAATTGTGTGGATTGTGGAATTTACAGTGTAACTTGACTTCACAGACTTGTCAAGCCTCTCAGGTGAAAGAGCAGTGGTTGGGAAGGACCAAGGCATCTGGGTGAGCTCAGATAAAGCAGAGAACTCTGAATCCCCGTCTTTTTTGTCAACAGAAGCAACACTTCCTCATATGTGTGAGGAGATAAGCTTTCCTTTGCTTGTAATAACTTCATCTGAGGCAGTTACCTTGCAAGAAGATGCTTATTCTTTCCAGTATCTGCCTCTTCACTCCTTTTTGCTTTTAGAGCTCTAATTAGAGTCAGAGTTCAGCATGTTTTATGGGGGAAAGCCCAAAGTGCATCCTAGGAAGAGAGAGCTTATGCTCTCCCAAAATCGCAAGGTTTCACTACTGTGTATTGGTAGGGACTTGGGAAATATGTTTGGAACTTGATTCTAGGAATGTTAGTATAAACCATGGCATGGCCTCAGGCCAACTTACGAAATGGGAGCACTTACTGGGGATTCTGGATTCGGTGTGTTAGCTTGAGCATTTGGGAGTGGTTTCAACAATTTAAGTGGTTAGTTGGTTAAAATTTGGATTCATTGGTGGTCTATATTCAACAAAATTAGGATGCCAAACCCTCCTAGTGTAACACAGAGAAAGGAATTTAAATAAAGGCTAAGGAAGAGAGAAATGTTGGAATGGACAGGAAGGTTAAACACATGCCACCATACCCCTCTCCCCAAACACACACCCCGAGAGGGTCCAGAAGACACTCCCTTCACTGTGTGTACGCACTGCGGAATGTCTCAGATGTTATTCCACTTGCACAGTTATGTACATTATGTTTGTGTATACAGCAAGAACACATGGCACTTAGGCCAGGGAAAACAGCTCTTCTTCACTGATACATGTACATCAACAGCCAGAGTAACATTGTAGCACTAGTATTCAATACCTCATACCTTAGTCCTACAGGTGGGGCAATGAAAGCTGATTCGAACTTTCTATGTCATAACAGGTTATAGCCTATAGACAAAGATTGGAGATCAATGGATTTTCTCTTTGTCAAGAGAAGGATAGTCATTCCTCCCCTCCCCAAAAGGAAAGAGAAAAACAAATTTAACTCCTTGGAGACTGCACATAAGGGTCCTTGGTCTCAACCTAACCTTTTGGAATGTAAATATGTCTTCTCAATGACCTGATCTATCTATCATCTATCTAAAACTTGCTGTTATAACCCAGAGATGGCTCCAGATTCTAGGCTTCACCCCTTTTGATGTGCAAATTCCTAAGGAGGTAGTGCTTCAGATTAACCAGTGCCTTGAGGTTTAGCCAAAGGCAGCATTCTGGGCTGAAATCATCTGGTCCTTCTGAGGAAAGAAGAGTTTTATTACCCTTTCAGATTAGAGCTGTTAACTAGACAAATGGCTCTTGGAACAAAAAGAGTAAAATATTTCTAAAGGAAGTGAAAAAACTTCATCTTTATATTGTACAGTTGTGTGTGTATGCGCATGCTAATAGGCTAGTGATTTTTGCAGAAGCACCAAAAAATTCAAACATTTTCTTTTCCACAGTATTGCACTGAGAAATGTGAGTGGGAACATCAGCATTCTTGAAAAGCTGAATAAAAAGAAAATGAGTGTTCTCCATAAAAAAATAACAGTGGAAGATATTGCCATCAAGGTGGGCTTTCTGGTTTCAATGGAATGTTGGATATGAGAGCCAACTTTACTATCAGAGTCAAACTGGGTACACATGTCATAATAGACAACAGGGATGAAGTGCTAATCATAATGTTTTGATCCACAGGGATTTTAGGTGATGGCTAATTGTTCACATTTTCCCTAGAAATAAAAAATGATGATGGCTTACTTAAATATTACAAGAGAAACTCTAGATCTGGGCCAGAGACTGGATGGTGACACAGACTCTCACCCAGTTTCTAGAACCATCAGTTATTAGACCTGGAGCCCTTAATGAAGAAGAGGCCAGGTCATCTTGAGAAAGACCCAGAAACACTGCCATAAATTAATGTTGTGTTTCTTCCTCCAAGCCTTCCCCAGTAATGGCCCCCTGTGACCATTCCTAGAGGTATTATGAATCTAGAAAGAGAAATATCCAGCTCCATTACCTGCATCTTTTGTAGATTAGTAGATACATACTGGCTCTGACTTGCTGAGAATTCTGGGAGATCTAATATACAACTATGCTGCAATTCAAAGGGCTTCTAGTGGTAAATTGAGTTTGTAACCAGGTCCATCTCACTGTGATGACAGTGAATCTATGGACCAACCTTGTCGTATTAACTCTAGCTCTTGAATGTATAATTGAGGGGTTGGCAAACCTTCTGTATGCTTAGAGAGTAAATATTTTAGGCTTTGCAGGCTAGATGGTCTCTGTGGAAAATATTCAACTTTGTCATTTTATCATGAAAGCTGCCACAGTATGTAAATGAATATGCATGACTATGTTTTAATAAAACTATATCTACAGAAGCATCTAAGGGGGCCAGATTTGAATCACAGCCATAGTTTGCCAACCCCCAATATAGCTTATATAGCAGTATCTGGAAGAATCCCCACTTTATCTCTGATTCATTCAATGAGAGCTGTTTTGATTGGAAGAGCCAAGAAGAAGATACTGGAATTTTTCCTTCCTGCTAACATGGTAAATTAAAAAAATTATAAACAATAATGCATCCCTAGGGGAATTGCAGAGATTAATGACAACATCAAAGATTCCAAAAATGCAAGGTTGATGATTCCTAATACATTTCTATTTAACTTATTTAGTTGGCCTGTATGGAAGGCAAATAGACCTGGGAGAATGATTGTTATTCATTAGAAATGTAACTAGATGGTGACTTCTGTTGCAGCTGCTAGTCTAGATATGGTATCTTTTTTAAAAAAACTATTATTATTGATGAGAGAGAGAGAGAGAGAGAGAAACAATTTACTGCATTCAATGGTTGTTTCTTGTATGAGCACTGATGGGGGATCAAACCCACAACCTTGTTGCATTGGGACAATGCTCTGAGTTACCTGGATGGAGCCTAAATATGGTATCTTTACTGGAACAATTCAGCACATGGCCCTGAGTAAGCATCTATTGATCTAGAAAATGCAATTTTTCTAATAACCAAATTGCAAAGACCTCCATTAACAGTTTGCTTTCACCTAGTAGGCACAATAGTATATTTTCACATGTTGTCATACCAAGGTAATGTCAATTCTCCTATCTGCCATAATCTAATTTGCAGAGATCTTGACTATCTTGATATTTCAATACATCACACTGTTCCACTACATTGATGAAACATGCCAATTGAACCTGATAAGCATCAGTGACAAGGATGCTGGATGCCTTAGGAACCTGAGTGCCATGAGGTGGGAGGTAAACCCTATGGAATTCAGAGCCCAACAACTTTAAGTTTCTGGAGTTCCAGTATTTTTAGCATGTTAAAATATTTCCTCCAAATTGCAAGATGCCTACCACTAAAAAAGAGAGGCATCACTTGGTGGCATCAACAGTGTAAATATTATGGAGGTTGCAGGGATTTGTCCTCATAAGAAGAGATGTGTGTTTTGGGATATAATTTGCCTTTCCTAAACACAATGCTTCTTATAACATTGCTATTCTTAACTTCAAGAATGCATTACTTAGGCCCCAGTCGCTGAGCCACCAGGGCCTCCAAGGGCTCAGCAACCTTCCCCTTCAGACCCCCCTCATTTCCTGACGCTCTGTCCCGCCTGCCCACCTTCTCCCAACACAGCCTTCCAAAGGCTGTTTCCACCAAGGAAAAGGAATCAAATAGTATCTCTGCTATCCAGAACCTCCATTCTTTGGACCCCTTTGCTGATGCAAGTAAGAGTGATGATCTACTTTGTGCTGGCACGGCGAATTATATCCACATAGGAATTCAACAGAGAAACGGCAAGAAGAGCTTCACTGCTGTCCAAGGGATCATGGCTGATTACGATAAAAAGAAACTAGTGAAGGCGTTTAAGAAGAAATTAACCTGCAATGGTACTGTAATTGGGCATCTAGAATGTGGAAAAGTAATTCAGCTACAGGGTGACCAGAGCAAGAACATATGCCAGTTCCTCGTAGAGATTAGACTGGTTAAGATTCATAGGTTTTAAGTGCTTTTGGCTCACTAAAGCTTAAGTGAGGATTTCCTTGTAATAAGTAGAATTTCTTTTCTGTCCTTTGTCACAAGTTTAAAAACCTCACAGTTTGTATGATGTAACTATTTGGGGTCTGCTTTTAACTTAGACTAATGTAACGCCATCATGCAATAAACTGAAAAGAGCCACACAAAAAAAAATGCATTACTTGCTATCATGGTATTCTTTACAGTTTTGCCTCTGATCAATAAATTAATTTAATAGCAAAAAAAAAAGCAGCAGTAGTTTCATACACATGGGATTCACTGGCTTTACCCTCAGAAGACTGATAAAATGGTGAAATTACCTACTGAAGACCCAACTGTGATGCTAACTGGGAGGCAACACATACACACACAAAACACACAACACACATGAAAGAAACCACAATGACAAAATACAGTAATGGCTTCACACATGACACTAATTGCTGCTATTTCACTCAGAAGATGAACCTAAGGAAAAGGTTAAATGGCCTATTGAGTACCCAATTATGATGCCAGTTGGGAGATAACACACCAAAAAGATAGGATTCTCTCTTACAGGATGTAGTTTATGCTTTAAATTAACAGTCAATTTACATATTGTTTCTTCCATAATCAGGATATACAAGTTCAGTTCTCAAGAGGTGAAAGAGAGGGCTGCTTTCTCTATGCTATCTAATAATCCAGTCACAGAATTTTTGCTTTCCATCCATAACTTTAGACTCTGCTTATTTTTAGGCCTTTGCTCCCAGGGAAGGAATTCTTCCATCATGGGACATCCAAGGCTCCATTTAACTGGAAATTGAGACAGTCATCTGGCCATCTGGGACTCCTTATGCCACTAAACCATTAGAGCAAATACGAAATTATTGTACTGGCTGGGGGTTTTTACCCCGACTACCAAAAAGAAATTGGGCATTCTCATATAACAGAGGCAGAGAGAAAGTGCTGGTTATCTCCAGCTGCACTCAAACTGCCCCAAATTGAGTGACATAAAACAACCATTTATTTTTTTATTATTTTTTTTTGCAGTTCATTTATTCATTCGTTCCTCATGTAGTCAGTCATGCATTCATGTGTTCATTCATTTAACCAATATCCCCTACTATTAGTTGAGCTCCCCTTCTCTACCAGACAGAAACAGAGAGCCCCTGGAGAGCAACAACCAGTCAGTATCATTTGCTTCCAGTGTAGTGTGGTAGAGACATCAGACAGTAATCATATACCCTGTTTTTCAGACCATAAGACACACCTAGGTTTTATTTTATTATTTTTTAAAATATATTTTATTGATTATGCTATTACAGTTGTCCTATTATCCCCCCTTCATTTCCCCTCCACCCTGAACACCCTCTCCCACTCACATTCCCCCCCTTTACTTCAGTCCATGTGTCATAAGTTCTTTGCTTCTACATTGCCCCTACTATTCTTGCCCTCCCCTGTCTATTTTCTACCTACCATCTATGCTACTTATTCTTCGTATCCTTCCCCCCTCTTTCCTCCTCCCAACCCCCTGTTGCTAACCCTCCATGTGATCTCCATTTCTGTGGTTCTGTTCCTGTTCTAGTTGTTTGCTTAGTTTCTTCTTGTTTTTGTTTCAGGTGTGGTTGTTAATAATTGTGAGTTTGTTGTCATTTTACTGTACATGTTTTTTATTTTCTTTTTCTTAGGTAAGTCCCTTTAACATTTCATACAATAAGGGCTTGGTGGTGATGAACTCCTTGAACTTGACCTTATCTGAGAAGCACTTGATCTGCCCTTCCATTCTAAATGAAAGCTTTGCTGGCTAGAGCAACCTGGGATGTAGGTCCTTGTCTTTCATGACTTGGAATACTTCTTTCCA
>JAPYXV010005913.1:0-10177 GCA_028533065.1 Trachops cirrhosus | reverse complement strand
CCTATTTTCATTTATGGCGTGATAATGTTGGCTCTTTGCTCTGTACCTACGTAAAATGACTCAGATTTTTTTTCCCTGGTTGTGGGAGAGTAGAATCTGCTGCATCCTACCACGCCGCCATCTTCTCTCCCTCCCCACGGCATAACTTTCTGAAGGAAACCATACAAAATGTTCTTCCTTGACCCATAAAAATCCTTCTTGTGGGTTTTAGAGCTTCTACCTGGGTCCTGAACATGAAATATCTCATTTTTGAATTTTACACTATTGTACCTTAGTGCCTTAGCTAAATCCAAGTAGTGTATTCTGTTACACTAATTAGTAATATATGAAGTTAGGTCTATCTTCTGATCAAATTCAAAAAGAAATTAATTCTTAAATGAATAATTACTTGCTGTTATAAACTCATTAAAATCTCTACTTTTTATAAAGTTTTAATCTGGCACCGCAAAGAATCCAAGGTCTTATAGGTTATGATATACACCATAAAAATATAATAAACTGTTATTCTTTTTTACCTCTTCCAAGTCTGACTGTGATTATTAATAAAAACTCAATAGTGTTAGCTGTTGAAATGATAATATATTTGTGTAGGCTAATGAAGGAAGTACTTTTATTAGGTTATTACATGAGAAACTCAAGTACATAGTTACTATATCCAGCATGGTAAAATTTTTATTTAAAAAATATAAATCAGACCTAAACCCTCTACATAATTCAACAAACACCCACACAGAGTTTTCTAAAATTGTTGAAAAAATAAATACTTTTTAAAGGAAGAGGTACTACTTAAATTATGTAACATTCTCTCCTTTTATATGAGAAGTGCCAATTGTGTTTAAGCACTGTTCTAGGCTGTTGAGATTTCTCGACCTTCAAATAATTTCCGATCTAGTAGCATATATGCAAATAGAGATACAATCGCAACACAATAGAGAATATGCTTAATGTCTTAGGAGATATAGATATCAAAAAATGTATAATAGCTATATACCTGAAACTAATACAAAATATTATCAAATATAAACTGTAATTGAAAAATAAAATTTTAAAAGTGTATACTGAAGGCTTCTGCATGTGCTTGCATACCCTATTTGGATATGTGTGCATTTGATATTATAGAGAGAGACATCCAATAAAGCTAGGACAGGATATCTTGTTTCAAAAAATACCATGCAGCATTCCAGTCTCCCCACCCAGATCTTCTTTGTCTCCTGCTCCATGCTAATAATAAATCCCCACTCTCAGTGTATGGCCCAAGGAGAATGCAAATCAGTCAAAGGAAGTGGTTAGGTTTAATATTTAAGAATATTTTTTCTAGATTACATAAAATAACCAAAAAATATATTCAATAGGCTCATTAGCAGAATGAAGATAAAAATGATAAGAAAAAATCTGGGAATTTGAAAACAGAAATTACCCAATTCAAAGAACAAAGAGAAACATAATGGTAAATAAAAATGAACAGTTTTAGAGATCTATAGGACAAAAATCAAAGAACCCAACATAAGTATAGCTGAAGTCATAGAAGAAGGGAGAAAGAAAAAGGAGCAGAAAAAGACATATGGAGAAAAAAAATCTTTCCCCCCAAATCACAAGTTCTATGAAAAATACTAACTTACAGATCTAGGAAGCTTAAAGAACCTCAAGTAGTATAGAACCCTAAGCAAACTAGTCTTAACCACATCATAAACTTCTGAATGCCAAAGATAAAGAGAAAATTTTGAAAGCCATCCAGAGAAAATAACATTATATCCAAAGAGAATAATGATACCATTATCAGTTGGCCTCTCATAAGAAATAATGGAGGATATTGGAATTGTCATATTTAAAATGCTGAAGGATTTTTTAAATCTATCCATCATGATTTCTATATCCGGTTAGACTAGCCTTTAACAAAAATAAAGGCAGAATAAAGATATTTTCCAATAATAAAAATGGAGAGAATTTGTCTCTAGAAGTTTTCCACTACAAGGAATATTAAATAGAGTCCTTCAGATAGACAGGAAATGATTCCAAAGGAAGGACTGAACTACACACACACACACACACACACACACACACACACACACACACACTTCCCTCATAATTTCTTTGTAAGATTGTTCGGTCCCCAGTTGGGACACATGAGAGAAGCAATTGACCAATGGTTCTCTCACATCAATTTTTTATCTCCCTCACTTTCTCCCTCCCTTCCCCTCTCTCTAAAATAAATAAATAAAATCTTTTTTTAAAAAAGGCAGATGAGACAGACAGAAAATAGCAAAATGTCAGACCTAAATATGACTATATCAGTAATTACATTTAAAAATAGACTAATGGCTCTAATCAAATAGCAGATTAACTGGATAAAAACTCAAGAATCAATTATATTCTGTTTAAAGAGAGGCAATTTAAATAAAAAACACAAATAAGTTGAAAATAAAAAATGAAAAAAGATTCGCCATGTAAATAATAAACATAAGAAGGGTATACTAATATTAGACAAAATAGAATTCAAAACAAAGAGTATTAGAAAAACAACCCTGGCTGGTGTGGCTCAATGGATTGAGTGCCAGCCTGCAAACCAAAGGGTCACTGGTTCAATTCCCAGTCAGGGCACATGCCTGGGTTGCAGACCAGATCCCCAATAGGGGGCTTGGAAAGGCAATAGGTCAATGTTTCTTCTCTCTCTCTTTCTCCCTCCCTTCCCCTCCCTATAAAAATAAATAAATGAAATCCTAAAAAAACAAAACAAAACAAAAACAAACATGGAAAGAATCCAAATGTCCAGAAATAAGTGACTGAATGAACAAATTATGCTGTATTCTGGAGATGGAATACTACTCAGCAATAAATAGGAGTGAACTATTGGTATATACAACAACATGGATGAAAACCAAAATAATCACGCTCAGTGAAGGAAGTCAGACCACAAAGGGGTATATGAAGTATGATTCCATTTATATAAAATTCTAGAAAAACGAATTTATTTAGTGACAGAAAGCATAGCGGATGTTAGCTGTTTGGGGAGGGGCTGGAGGAAGGGATCACCAAGGGGCACAAAGAAACTTTTGAGGGCAATGGTATTTCATTATCATGACTGTAGTAGTGGTTCTACTGCTTTATATACAAATGACAAAACTCACCAAATTATACAATAACATGTAATATGCGGTTTATTACATGTTAATTATACCTCAATAATGTTGAACCTATGTGGAATATTTCAACAGCAACAAAAAATAATGCCATAAAAAACAAACACAAAAAACTAAAGTCAGAAAACTAAAAGAACTAGACAAATCCACAATTGCAGTTGTATATTTTAGGACATCTCTCTCAGTAATTAATAGAACCTGTAGACCAAAAAAAAAAAAAAAAAAATCAATAAAATATCCAAATCTGGATGACTCTATCAACCATTTTAACCTACCTGACATACATTGAACACTATATCCAATAACTGCAGAAAACCACTCACTCTGCCAGGGAAATTGTTAATCACTGATGAGGGTGGGGTGGGACCAAATGTGCAGGAGAAAACTAAGTTTTCTGGAATGCTTCCTAATCCATGGGAAGGACCTGCACAGAACTGTCTTAGATCTTTAAGCAACTTTCTGAGGTATATTATCTTCATCTTAAAAAATATGGGGAAAAAGATTAGAAATGTTAAACAAATTGCCAAGGTTATGCAACTTTAGTGGGATTCAAACTGAGCACTCCAGATGTAAACAGGAATAAGAAGATATGCCTGAGAGTCCTTCATTAAAAAACATCTGCTGTGAGCACCCATAGCCAGGAACAATGCTTTATGCCCATAAAAAGCCATCCTTCCCTGGAGAAGCTCACAATCGAGCTACATTAAGACAAAATCCAGACCTTAAGATGACACAGTGTATTCACACTTCAATGCATCATCTGCTATTCTAAACACAAAGTAGTAATACAGTTGAGGGTATTTTTAAAAAAATACAATGCACTGGCTGGTGTGGCTCAGTGAGGGTTCGTGACCTCAGTGAGGGTTGCAGGCCAGGTCTCCAGTAGGGGGCATGCAAGAGGCAACCACACATTGATGTTTCTCTCCCTCTCCTTCTCCTTCCCTTCCCTCTAAAAAATAAATTTTAAAAATCATTTAAAAAATACAATAAAGACCTGGTTATGAGCTACAGACTAGCTGCAAAAAGGGATGGGCCAGGCTGGGCCTGCCTCCTGGGGTCAAGGTCTGGAAGCAGGCAGTGGCCATTGAAAGAGGACTAAAAGTGCTCCCTGTGTACCAGAAAAGGAGAGCCAGGCAGGTTAGCTGAGGCCAGAGCTAGAACTCCCCAACACCTGGTGAGAGGAGGCTGAAATTGAGAGAGAGCTACATGGGAACTCAGTTGATTTCTTTTTTTTTTTTTAATTTTTTAAAATTTATTTTTAGACAGATGAGAGGGGAAGGAGAAAGAGAGGGAGAGAAACATCAATGTGTGGTTGCCACTCACATGCCCCCTACTGGGAACCTGGCCTGCAACCCAGGCATGTGTCCTCACTGGGAATCGAACCTGTGACCCTTTGGTTCGCAGGCCAGCACTCAACCTGTTAAGCCACACCAGTCAGGGCTCAGTGATTTCTTAACAGCTTTAATATTTAGAACTTTACAATCTTCTCGAGGAAGGAGGAGGATACAGACTCAGCCTCATGACCTGGCCCTGAAACAAGGTCCCTCCAGTTCAATAGCTGGGCCTGAGATTTTCAGTGTTAATATGGAGCATGAAACTCAAAAGGCCTGGTTACGAACTGGGAATTCAAGGAGTTGGATGTAAGAAAAGTGCAAAGCATTAGGTAGGGATGAGGGTAAGGAAGGAGAGAATCAAACAAATAAAATATACCTCCTACTCAGAATGATCCTATAAACTCAAATTCCAAAAAACTGAAGCCAATCCAAATCTGAGACAGACAACCAAAAAAATCAATTAGTGAATACACTCACTCCACATGAAATTAATTCTACAGATCAGCCTACCACTCCAAAAAGAGTATATTTAGAACTTTCAAAAATAAATGAAAGAATTTTCATTTAAAAAAACAAGAAATTATTGCCCTGACCAGGCAACTGTGGCTCAGTTGGTTGGGCATAGTCCCGCAAAGCAGAAGCTCACCAGTTCAGTTCCCAGTCAGGGCACATGCCTGGCTTGTGGGTTTGGTCCCAAGTATGGGAGCATACAAGAGGCAACTGATCGATGTTTCTCTCTCACGCTGATGTTTCTCTCCCTCTTTCACCCTCCATTCTGCTCTCTCTAACATTAAATAAAATCTTTTGAAAAACAAACAAGAAATTATGAAACAAATAAGAAAAAAATCAAAGACAAGTACATAAAACAGAGTATTCATTAGAAATCCTGGATATGAAAAAAATAGTTACTGAAATTAAAAATTCAATAGAAGAAAACTTTTTACTCCAGATTACAAAGCTAAATATGGAAAAAAAAGGATCTTAAAATAAAGAGTATCAACCTCATGAGAGAAAAGTTTTTCAAGACATAAGTACAAACCATGAAGGAAAATATGGATGAGATCTGACCTCATTACAATTTACAACTTCTATCCAGCTGGTGTTTCTCAGAGGATTGAGTGCTGGCCTGCAAACCAAAGGGTCAACGGTTCGATTCCAAGTCAGGGCACATGCCTGGGTTGCCATCCAGGTCCCCAGTAAGGGGCACTCGAGAGGCAACCACACACTGACGTTTCTCTCCCTCTCTTTCTCCCTCCCTTCCCCTCTCTAAAAATAAATAAATAAATCTTTTTAAAAATAAATAAATAAATAAATCTTTTTAAAAATAAAATAAAATTTACAACTCTATGCCTCAGAAGACCCTAGAACCAAAGCAAGAAGAGATGATCTACAGAATAGAAGATCAATGCAGTATATATAAAAAATAAATTATTACCATCTTGCATTTATAAAGATAGCTACATAAATAAGGAAAAGACAACCCAACAGAAACAAGGGCAAAAGAGTTGGGAGGAAACAGACAAGAGAAAATCCTCCGGCCAACTGACATTGACAAAAATGGCCATTAGTAATCAGGAAAGTGAAAATTAAAAGAATAATAAATCACCATAATTGAGCAAAAATTAAGAAGTCTGACCATAACAAATTTTAATGAGGCTATAGAAATACAGCAACTCGTATGCATAACACGTAAATTGAAATAAACATTGTGAACCACAGTTTGGTAACACGCAGGAAAGCTAAAGATGCACAAACCCCACATTCCAGCACTTCCACCTCCAGGTGTGTACTCCAGAGAAGGGTCACAGATGAGCACAAGGAGATATGAGTAAGAATGTTCACTGAAGCACTGTTTGTAACAGTAAAAAACTGGAAACAACCTAAATGATCTAGAACAAACAAAGAAATGTTGGTACTGCATGCAATGGAATACAGAATCAACACATGAGTAACAGTATAAAACCTAATGGGAATAATAAGAGCAAATTCAGGACAGTCACAACCTCTGGGAAGGCATGGATGAGGGGATCGGGAATGGAGAAGGATATACAGGGACAACAACTGAGCTTGTGATGTTTTACATCTTTTTAAAAGGAGGGAAAATCAGAATCTGAGTAGTGGGCATATAGAATATGCATTTGCTTTTCACTATACTTTTGTGTTTGTTTGAAATGTTGAATATAAAAAAAGATATATGAAGTTAGTGTTCAGATTCTCAAAAGGTTATTCTAGAGAAGACAGAAGAGCTTTACAAAAAAGGGCTAAAAATTGGAAAGAATTTTAAACTCCTTCCATTATAAAGCTCATTTGAAAATAAGAGGTTATTTGGCAAAATTTCAATTCTATATATTCCACTGCTCTGGAATTAAAGCTTGTCTTCACTTTATAATAATAGTTCTTTTTAAACATCAAATGAAAATATAAAGGAAGAACCATGTATCATCCCCTCTCACCCATCACTTCTGTATACTAACAGCATTTCATGAGGCTTACAGATGAGAAAGGCAGCTTTTCTGGTGCAGGCAGTTAGGACCACAGTTCTGACAATTGCCATGCCAAAGACTTGCCTTAAAACTATAGGTAGCCCTGGCTGGCATAGCTCAGTGGATTGAGCGCTGGCCTGTGAACCAAAGGGTCGCCGGTTCGATTCCCAGTCAGGGCACATGCGTGAGTTGCAGGCCTGGTCCCCAGTGGGGGGCACGTGCGAGGCAACCACACACTGATGTTTCTCTCCCTCACTTTCTCCCTCTTTTCCCCTCTAAAAATAAATCAATAAAAATGTTTTAAAAAATTTATAAAAATAAATTTATCAAAAAAATAAGTAATGAATATTTTCTAACCTTACCATTGTTCAAAGTGGCAGATAAAATCCCCCAGCCCATGACCATAAGCCAGTGTGCCAGTCATATGGATAAATGTGTCTTAATTAGGCTTCTGAATTTCCATGCAAGAATGACAACCTGAAAGTCTGCCAGTCTGAGCTCTAAAGGAGATAAATGCATTATAATTGAACAGTTCTTACAGAAAGCCCTGGTAAAGGCAATGATATTTAAAGAAGATGGGAAAATTATGCAGTGCACTCTCCACATCACCCTTAGATTTAGGCCCGGCCTGGAACCTCAGGTCAGATCTACCGGCCCCCAGTAGAACTGCTTTTAGAGTTGTCTCCTGATGTCATAGCCTCAACTTTCATCAAGGTATACACTTAAAGAAGCTGCCTGATGAAAGCCATTATTGCATCTACCATAAAGGTAATGCCAACATTAATTCATTACTCAGTGCTTTCTACATGAAGCAAAGGGTTAGGAACACTGTGCTTCCTTGAGTAACAGGTAAATTCTCTCTCCTCTTTCTCCACCATGCTTCCCTTTTCATTTTTTATTTTTAAAAGATTTATTTATTTATTTTTAGAGAGAGGGGGAGGGAGGGAGAAAGAGAGGGACAGAAATACCAATGTGTGGTTGCCTCTCACACACTCCCTACTGGGGACCTGGCCCACAACCCAGGCATGTCCCCTGACTGGGAATCAAACCGCTGACCCTTTGGTTCACAGGCTGGCACTCAATCCACTGAGCCATACCAGCCTGGGCTCATCATTAGATTTTAACCTAGGAATTACATCAACCGTTCAGAGAGTGGACTATTCATGGAAAGATTGGGAAGGAGGCACTTGGAAGGCTTCTACAACTGACAAATGACAATGGTCTGAACTCAGAAATGGCAGGGTATCCAGAGAAACACATGAGAGAGATGTGGGTGATGGAATCAATGGAACTGATGATTCATTATCTTTATAAAGGGGGTTAACAATAAGGTTGACTCTTAAGAGATCTGGCTAGGTGACAAAGTCAGGGAGGGGCAGAGGCAGATTCTAAGAATAAAGGAAAAGGATGAGTTTGGGGAGTGGGGAAAAGGGAAGACAAGTTTGTTTGAAAATACCAGTAACTTACTCAATATGCGTGAATGTAAGGCAAGTTTCTTTTTCCAAAATTATACTTCAAAGAAGAAGTAGTTGCTTTATATTAAGAAATCTTTCAAAAGTTTCTATATCATGGGGCACTTTCTCAATTACTGTATTTTGAAATAATTATTTGGGGGAAAGACAAACTGGAAACTACCTTGACTGTTACTGATTTTGGATGCTAGTAGAGGACCTAATGGACAAAACAGGTTAAAAAGGAGCAAACAAATTTAACATAGAGTGATAATATTCCTGGGGCATGCCTCATACTTGCATATTTGGATGTTACAAATTTCAAAAAGCAACACAGTGAGTAAGCCGTTACATTATGGAGATCACAAATATGTACCCAACAAGACAAAAACATCTGTCCTAATACTGTGCAAGCAGAGACTTGCCACCAGGAGCCTTCCTCATTCCCTGGCTTCTTGTTTCCCATTCAGGGACTTCCCAGTGGAATCAACTCAAGGCCTTTCTCCACTCCCTCCCTGGCTTGGGGAAGATGATTATCTGCTTGGTGACTTTGGCAGAAGAAACTGAGCATGCTTAGTCAGTCCCTTTGGGCTTCTCTCCTTAGTAGTGGCCTGTTCTCACAAGGTCCAAATGCTCTGATAATCCATGACATAAGCTTATAGAACAAAGCCTGCAGGAGAGATGGAAGCTGACCAGCTCACCTATGACTGCCACGCCAGCCTCATCCTCTCAATGCAGAGAAAGGTATTAGGTGGCCATGGATCCTCATGATATTGATGATGAAGATGGCTGGGATTTATCTAAAACTCACTATGTGCCAGAAACTCTAGATGCTTCATACATATTAAGTCATTTAATATCCACAGAAATCCTATGAGGTAGATTATTCTTAAGGAAACTGAGGCACCAGCATAAAAAAATGCTCAAAATCACACAAATCTAATGGGTGGTGAGGCTGGAATTCAAGCCCAGAGCCCTCACTCTTAGCCACTATGCTATACTGCCTTTGAAGGGATTGAAACAAAAGTTGTAATATAGCCCATGTTAAGAAGAAAGAAAAGGCATAGTATAAATGAGCTAAATCTTCACCTTCCTTTGAAGGAAGTCTGTAGATAAGTTTGAAAATTCAAAATATAGCCAAATAAGTTTAGAAATATGAAGATAACCATAAGAAACAGCTAAAAGAGTTGAAAGCAGTCGCCTTTGGAGCCGGGTGTCCAGGGTAATGGTGGGGCGGGGATGGGACAGAAAAATGCTCCTTTTTGTTGTAAGTCTTAGAGAACTCTGAACTTTTATACTACATACATATATAACTTGGATAATCATAAAAACTAATTTTAGAAAGAAAATTGATATCAACTTCGTTAGAATTAATCAGGGCATATCCCAGGTCGTTTTTAAAAATCACATGACGCCGATGCCCTGGCAGGGTGGCTCAGTTGGTTGGTGCATCATCCTCTACACCAAAAGGTTGCAGGTTTGATTCCTGGTCTGGGCACATATGGGAAGCAACTGACTGAGGATTCATTCCCTCCCCACCCCCACCCTCCCCTCTCTCCGATCAACATATCCTCAGGTAAGGAAATTTTTAAAAATATTTTACTTATTTACTTTTAGAGAGAGGGGAAGGGAGGGGGAAAGAGGGAAAGAAACATCAATGTGTGGTTGCCTCTCACATGATCCCCACTGAGGACTTGGCCCACAACCCAGGCATGTGCCCTGACTAGGAATCAACTGGTAACCCTTTGATTCGCAGGCTGTCACTCAATCCA
>JAPYXV010005912.1:0-10180 GCA_028533065.1 Trachops cirrhosus | reverse complement strand
TGCTCTGTGGGCTCATCTGCGTTCCTGGTGTGTCCTTCACTGTGAAAGATCTGGGTGATTAATCTCCCGGTGAACCCGAGGCCAGGAGTTGGGGGGTGCCTTGTGGGCGAGCTCGGCAGCGGCTTCTCCTGTACGGGAGGCAGACACACCCGTCACGTTAACTTCCTACAGCTCCCGTTGAATATTTGCACTTACGTCATCCGTTTGAAGTAGCTGTGCTGTTGGTATAGAATTTCGGAGAGCCTACAGGGACCAAATAGCTGAGAGAGGAGGGCAGTCCTCATAGCTTATCGCGTAAGTTTAAAATTATCTGTAACGATTTCAAGTATGGATGAACTTGTACCGAATTGCCCGCTGTTAGTCTTTCATTTTTCAAATAACCCTTGGATGCCTCTTCCCCTAAAAATGGCTAATGGCCTTTGCTTTTAACGCGCTAAAAAACAACAATTCCTTACCGGGAGTGGGTCATTTTTCTACACCTGCAAAATATGCACGAAGGGATTTAGAAGCAAAAGCAGGATTGAGAAAGACAGCTATTTTGTTCTGGGTGCCGTCGTTCTGGATCAGACAGTTAACTTTAATGGGACTTTTAATGACTGACATTTGGTGAGTGTGTGTTCCTTTTCTAAGTCCTACAGTCGAATACCGTGAAGTCATTGTCTGCCTCACATGGTGACGATGAAAAATTTTGCCTTAGGGATGAAAACTGTGACTTATTTGATATCCAAGCTATTGCCGCTCTAATAATCGGATGCGTGCATTTACCCTTGTGTACGCAAACACATTTTCGCGAAATTGTTTCCTGAAAGACCTTTTTTTCTCGTCAGTATGATTATGACATTTAAAATTCTGACAAAAGTTATATTGATTCGTTTCGGTGTGTTTGTAACATCTTTTTTAAAGGATTTATTTTTTTAAAAAATTTTGACTGATTTCAGAGAGAGAGAAAGAAACGTTGACTTCTTGTTCCACTTGTCGGTGTGTCCATTGTATTGATCCTCGTACGTGTCCTGAGTGGGGATCGAACCTGCAACCTTGGTGCATTGGGAAAGCGCCCTCACCAGCTGAGCTACCCGGCCAGGGTTCAGAGTGTTTATACCATCGTTTTGTTACGCAGGAGTCGTATCGTGTAAATGAAACCGGAAAAGCCCGTACTGCCTGTCACCCTAAGCAGAGACAGAGCTGGCATCTCCGTGGGCTCTTTCTTCGGAGGCCAGTGACCGGAGAAGGAGGCGGGTTTGTACCCTAGCAGGCCATCTTGGGTTTCCTCGAGAGCCAGCCTTTTTATAAGGAGGAGAAAGTATAGGGAAGGGGTTTGGAAGGCAGGAAAGAGGTTCATCAGATGAAAGCTGCCGTTCGGCACTTTCCGGTGGACCGGTGATTCTTTACCAGAGTTCTGGGCATCTGTGTCCTGGGCGATTCTGTGTCCGTGTCCTGGGTCTCTCTCTCCCTGCAACACAGAGGCTCAGCGGCCACCTCCCCTGCTCACAGCCCCGACTGGGGACAGAAGTCCAGTTGGTGGTGGTCTCCTGGAGTCAGGGTGGGTCATGCCTTCGATTCCTGAAACAATAGCTTGTTACATGCATTCGTTGCTAAGCTCATGAAACTATTACCCAAAACTAAAAGTTTCCAACTCTTGCCTTCCCCCATCATAAAGCTGAGTGGATCAAGTCCACTCCCCTAACCCTTCTTAGGCAGGAACTTGAGACAGTCCCTGAAATCTTAACGGTTTTGGCTTCTCTGGAGGCATTTTTATGATTGACTCTTAGTATTCATTCTGCTGCTGGTTCTGAAATAAAGGCTTGCGTTTTTAAAATTTCATTAGTTGTGAGGGTCCAGGAGCCGTAAATTCTGCTCTGAGCTCACACCAGGGGTCATCAAGAACCAGAAGCACATTTTATGGAAACAAGAACTTTGAATTTAAGTGGAGATGCATCAGCCCCATGGTCTCTCTCAATGATCATATGGTCACGAAATCTGTGATCTCTACAGACGGGTATATCATGTGCATTTGAATGATTTTAAGCAGGAGAAAGAGACCGAAAGGCGCTGTGGAGTGTCACCTGCGTGACGCACGATTCCCAGTCGCCAGCTCTCCTCCCGCGTTTTTGGAGCCTCCTCCTGGTTGTCGTCCCAGCTCTGCTCCCCGCCCCCATGGGGTGTCTGTCCTCCTCTCGGCTCTGGTGCCCGAGAGGAGCTTGCGAAGCTGTATTTGCGCTGAAGTGTGAGCTGCAAGCCTGGTCCTGCAGGCTCACCCCACCTCTGCTCCGCACGCCAAACCCCTTTCCCTGTGGCCAGGCTCCGGGGCCCTTTCCCCAGGGCTGCTGTGTGCTGGCAAATCCAACGGGCTACCTACCACATTGCACAGCCTACGCGGGATCCTTAGGGTCCCTTCTCTTGATGCGACGTTTTCCGTACAATCCTGCGGACGCACGATGTGTTCATTCCAACGCCTCTAACGTTTTACCTTAACCCCATCCATCACTTGCCTATTGTACCTGTAAGGTGTCAGCTGTCTTACGTGGTTTTTTATCTTTCGTTTTCGGCATTCCGTCATGAAACATACTCAGAGCACCCTGGCTTGGTACCTCAGTTGGTTGGAATACGGTCCTTAATGCCCCAAGGTTGCAGGTTCGATCCCCAGGCAGGGCACATGCAAGAAGCGGCCCGTGAATGCATCAATATGTAGAACGGTAAATTGATGTTTCTGTCTCTCTCTCTCTGTCTCCCTTCTCCCCCGCCAAAAAAATCAGTTAAACAATTATAAAAAATATTCATAGCACCCCCGACGTCGCTCCCCCCCGGCTAAGGAATTTGCTGTTCGTCAGCAGAGGTCATTGCCAGGGACATGTCTTGGGGGTCGGAGTCATCCTTCTCCGACTGCTGGTTTTCCTCACCGTCCCTTTCCTGCTGGCGCACGAAAATCTTCTGTAGCTTTGTGTCTAAGGCTGGCCATGTGCGATCCATAAACAGCATTTATCTTCCCGGTGGAGCGGTCCCAATCTGCTTCATTCTTGGGAGCCTGTCAGTGACTGACATCTGGCTAAACGCAGCTAACGCGCTGTTGGCCTCTGTCCTGTCGTCTCCGTCTCCCCGCCGTGGTTTGCTTCCAGAGCCGCCACACGATTGCTGTCGCTGTCCAGTTAACCCGTTTCTGAGCCGCGGAGGTAGTGAGCCTCACTCGGGTGCATTCAGCACAATCCAAACAAAACCAAACCAAAAAAAGTGGCGGCGCGTACGGCCCTGATCGAGCCTCCCTTGGTGTGAAATCTCTCCGGTCCCGGAGCACCGCGTGGTTCTAGCTTTCTGTCTTCCCCCAGGAGGATCGGCGTGCAGTTGAAATTGCGGCTCTCGGTGGAAGGCCCTCAGGATGCTTCGTGGCAGTTTAATGAGACAGGAGTAGGGTTGGGACACCAAAAGGACACCATCCATCACGCAGGGTTGTAGGATGTTGGCATGCCGGGAGCTTAACGTAGTCGGCGGGCCGTTGGCCTGAACAGAATCCATCCTTGAGCAGAAAGGATGGAAGTTGTGACTTGGGCAAGTACATGCTGGTGGGGAAAGGAGAAATGAGCGATCCTTCAGAGCCTGGAGAGTTGTCCCGATTCTGGAGGAGTGTCGCCGGTGGCCACCCCCTGTGCATCGGTGTGCGGTGTGTTGGCCTTAAACGGCAGAGTCACCAGCCCTTCTGAGGCACGGATGATGTGGGCTGGTGGCCGTTGGAGAGCTGAGATTGTGGGTGAGTTCCAGGCGGCCACGGCGGACACCTGCAGAGGAGAGCAGGCGTGGCGGTTCCACGTGGTGTAAGATTCCTTCACAGACCCAGTCAGAACCAACTCCTTTGAAGCGGCTGTTTTCCAGTGCATACCTTTACTCTCCCGTCAAGGTTCCTAAAAGTATTGTCGGCAGAACGGGGGCCATTGGAGCCCGTGGTTTTGGATCTGCGGCTAAACACGATAGAATGCATCCTGGAAACTCATCTCATTATTCCTGCAGAGAACACGGGAGGTTCTGATTTGGGGACAGAAATAAGTATCCTTGTGTGTGTGTGAGAGCTCTCTGTTTACTAAGTGGCCGCCAGAAAGATTTTGGGGGCGGGTGGGGGCAGAAACAGTCATTACTGTCTAACTCATGGCAGTGGCATGTGTGACCTACTGATTTATTTTTTTTTAGATTTATTTATTTATTTTAGAGAGATGGGGAAGGGATGGAGAAAGAGAGTGAAACATCCATGTATGGTTGCCTCTAGCACGCCCCCTATTGGGGACCTGGCCCACAACCCAGGCATGTGCCCTGACTGGGAATCAAACCGGCGATGCTTTGGTTCACAGGCCTGCACTCAATCCGCCGAACCACACCAGCCAGGGCCGGACCTACTGACTTTTCATAGCTCAGTGCTCTGATTATTTTAGGTGGCCCCTCTCTTTGCCAATTACGTCTCAGTTCTAAGGTAGCCGTGTGGCAGCTTAGTGGTCAAGAAGTGACGGGTGGAATTTAAAGCATATGACAGTGGCTGGCGGCTGGAGCCGTGACGTCCTGACGGTCCCTTCTGAAAGCAGCGGGAGCCCCCAGCAGGCCCGGAATATTCCCGACGTGAGTGGCTTCTTCCGCGCCCCGTCTGTGAAAGCTCCCTACACAGAGCGTGCAGCCAGGCCCCGGACGATTCCTTTCCTGGGAGCCGGAGTCCCTTTGGACCACGTCCCCGGAGTGCTCTTCTAAAACCTGCTGGCGTTTCTCAGTCCTGTGTGTCGTGGTGAACTGGGGCCGTGCATCGGAGACACTGCCATGTCTCTGGGCAGCAGTGGGGAGCTGCGTGTTTGGAAAGCACAGGATTCGACCTGTGGGACAAAATAAACCCCTTTCCTCCACGTTTGTGGGATGCCTGGGAGCTGTGTCCCCGGCGCTCGCCCTGCCCGGCGCCAGCACGCTGGTTGAGGTCCAGCCTGCTGCAGAACGGGGGAAGGAACACCATCCTCGCACAGGGCTCGCCAGCTGCTCAGTGCGTGATCAGCACTCCCGCTGAAAGCGCAGGCCGCTCTTCCCCGAGGTGCCACTGTCTGCCCAGGCCGTGGGAGGAGGGATGTAATGGTGGCTGCGTGACAGAGTCCTGCGGACTCGGCCCAGACCCCCGTGCTCACACACCAGAAGGGCATCGTCGGGCTTGGCAGGCAGGCAGGCGGCCTGCAGTCCTGGCACGAGGTCTTTCCTGCAGCGACCGCCGTGCTGGGCTTCGCGGCCTCTGCCACCGATCTCCCACATAACAGGGCCTGTGCCCAGCCTGGTGAGCGGGCGGGCGGGCGGGCGGGGTGCCTCCCTGGGGGCCCTCGGAGCCCGGGCTTCCCAAAGCCACTGAAGGGAAAGGGGACAGGGGCCCAGGAAGGCACCACGGGCTCCTGGACAGAAAGCTGTCCAAACAGCAAGAAGGCTGGGGCACGGTCAGGCACCGACTTCACGTCTCGGGACCTGACTGGGTGTCCGGCGCTCACGTGGTCCTCGGTCAGCGACAGTGCAATGAACCACATTTGTGGACGTGCCAGCAGTGTCCGTGGAATGCACGCACCGTGGGCTCAGCGGGGACTCAGCAGCCGCTGTGCCTCTTCTCTGTTCTGCCGTTGAAACAACTGCCACATCGTAGAACACGTAATGTGCTTTAGTGCCAGTGATGCACACGCACAGGCCCTGGCCCGGTGGGTCAGGTGCTTGGAGCGTCGTCCTCATGCAGTGTGCACCACGAGGTTGTGGGTTCAATTCCCAGTCAGGGCAAGAGCTCAGCTTGCAGGTTCCAACCCTGGTCAAGGCACGTATTAGAGGCAAGCGATCCATGGTTCTCTCTCTGTCCCCCCCACCGCACCTCCAAAATCAATATAAACATATCCTCGCATGAGGATTAATAGTGACAAAATGAACACGCCCGTGCCCGCCGTGGCATGCAGAGCTGGGCGAGATCTGTGGAGTGTGTTTTGCACACACAGCGATGGTTTCACTGCCTGTGCCCCCAGCTTGTCTCCACGGGGGGCTCTGCTCGTGCCCCTTCCTTGGGTCTGAGTAGAAAGCAGGGTACCTGGGATTTGATGGCATTTGTGGGATTGGCTAAACAAATGCCTCACCTAACTGGGGGTGGGCAGTGAGAGACAGAGAGAGAGAGAATGGATGGCCACGTGGTACCTTTTAAAACACTGCCCATCATCGTCCTGTGTGTGTTAGTTTCCTATGCCTGCCTCCTAAAACGATGCCCATCGATCGCCCCGCCGTTTGAGTGGGCCGAAATCTGGGCGGCTTTCTCAGCTCGGGGTCCCCCAGACCCCCAGTGGAAGTGTCGGCGGGCAGCTCACGGCCTTCCGAGCTCACTCGGGTGCTTGCGGAATTGAGTCCCTTGTAGCGGCGACGTGGGGGTCCCTTCATGTCTCTGGCTGTCAGGGAGGGCTGACCTTGGTTTCTGGTGCCGGCCCGCTGCTCCCCGGACACAGGACCGCCTCCGTCTTCCAGGCCAGCCGGGGAATCTCTCAATCCGTGCATCTGCCGGAGGAAGCATGTCATGCCACACGGCTCGTCCAGGGACCCGCAGCCCGTCCCGTGTCCCATGACCAGGGCACGAGCCGTGGGTTGTGTGGGCGTGGCGAGCTCACATGCAGCCGTTGGGCCTGTCGCTGAGCGCGACTTAGAGTGGGTTGCCTTTGGCTGCGTTCACCACCCCACCGGTCAGTCCCCAGGGTGTTAATTTCCCCGACTTCCATAACCAGTTACGGCAACTGTGGCACCTGAAAGCCACACAAACGTTTCCGTTCGAGAAGCCAGGACTCCAATGTCAAAGTCAACCCCGGTGGCCCTTGTTGGGGGTTCAATAGAAGGAAGTCTTTCATGCCTTCCTCTGAGGTTCTGATCTAAATATTCCCCCCCCCCCCGTTAGAGAACCACATGCAGTAGTGACTTAATTTGTCTCCTTTGAAATAGTTTCAGTTCTCGGCCCTTTACAAAGAAATCCACTGGCGTGTGCACAAATACCTTGAAAAATGATGTGGATGACGTTATGTCCCGGCTGCTGCTTCTCACGAACATTCTTGGAGTGCGCCCTGTCCCGGACCGTGAGCCCTGCAGTGAATGTGTGCCTGGCACCCTCGGGCGGGGGTAGGAGGGGGTTCCCATTAAGTATCCCAGCCCTTCTCATTGTGCCATTAAATGCGTGAATTGAATCTCATGCCATCTGTCACCTTCCAAATTACTTTTTCTCCTTTGATCTTTCCTTTGCTTATCAGTTGAGTCTTCTCCTTCCATTGTTCACTGGACAAAACAAACACCCTAGGTGTCTTCTCGAAATGGGAACTCTTGCCAGCGTTTGTGGATTAAGCCTAATTCTTTATTGGGTCATGACATAGTCTTCCTGTTGTGGAAATGTAATTATTTTTAAAGATTTTACTTATTTATTTTTAGAGAGAGGGGAAGGGAGGCAGAAAGAGACGGAGATGGACATCAAGGTGTGGTTGCCTCTTGTGCGCCCCCTACTGAGGCCCTGGCTTGCAACCCAGGCCTGTGCCGTGACTGGGAATCGAACCAGCGACCCTTTGGTTCACAGGCCAGCGCTCAGCCCACTGAGGCACACCAGCCAGGGCAAACATTTAATATTTTATGTTACCTGTCAAAGTGGTCTCCGAAAGAGACATCGGGGTGTGTTAGGATTCCTTACGCCAACTTTTACAGTTTACGATGTTGCTGTTCAACTCTGTCCGGGGTGGAGGGGACCAGTGGAATTCTCCGTGTCTGTAGACTGAAGATCAGAACTTGATCGTACAGGTTTTTTTTTGTTGAAGTTCCCGTTTTCTTAGAGCGGTTGTCTTGTAAAGTATCCTCACAGCAAGATTGTCAGACGCACATATACAGTGTGCTTGTACTGTCCACCCCCTGACAGACGGACTTTCTGTCGTATAGTCTATATAAGGGGCTCTTTCCCTGGAATTCAGTTCTAAGATACGTATTTGTTTGCGTCCTTTTCTCCCCCAGCGAGTGTCCATTTTAATAGTTCCACTGCACTGGCTGTTTCTTGCATCAAGCTCTATCACTCCTTTCTTTTCTCTGTATCTTACGCTGTTCCCATTTCATGCCCCTGCATCTTATCTTGCTCCGTGAAAAATGGCAAACATTTATCTCCATGTTTTTGCGGAGTCTTCCCAACCCCGTGGGCTGATGTTAGTCCCCACAACACGGACGCTGCTTTCTCGTGTTTTCTTTCCTCCTCTTCGAACGCGTCGAGAGATTTACCCGGATAAGGTGTCTGCTGGCCCGAGAGATACAGAGGAGGTTTATTCCTTTCTGAATGGTCCAGCGAGCCCTCACCATCGCTCAAGGGCCACCCCCCACCCACCAGCCCACATAGCAGAACCTTACTGGTGCTTCATGTGTTTAACTCTTGCTGAAAATCAGCTTCTAACCAGATACTTATCCCCGGGCAATGCCGTCTCTTACTCAGACGATCTTAGTGTTAGCTAGCGTTCAGATACTCTGCATGAGCCAAGTATGTAAAAAACGACATTGAACGCCCAGGACTTTTCCCAAATTGCTCACCGCTGCAGCGATAGGCCCCCGGCCAGCTCTGTCCACCGCCCCTCCCTCGCCCCTCCTTGAGTCAGTTTTGGTGGACTCAAGTGTTGTTGGATTTGAGTGTCTCCATAGAAGTGCAGGACACACTGCCCAGGCTTTTTCTTTGTACAAAGTGACATTTACTCTCTGTGACAGGTGGCTGAATGCAGGGAGTGGGGGAACCCTGATTCTTCTCTAATTTATTTGTTAAAAGACTTTATTTATTTAGTTTTAGAGAGAGGGGGAAGGAAAGGGAGAGAGAGGGAGCGAAATATCAATGTGTGGTTGTCTCTCGTGCACCCCCTACTGGGGGCCTGGCTCAAAACCGAGGCCTGTGCCCTGACTGGGACTCGAACCGGCGACCCTTTGGTTCGCAGCCTGAGCTCAGTCCACTGAGCCACACCAGCCATGGCTTCCCTAATTTATTTACCACGTTTATAAGGCCAGTCCCAATGTGATGACACCATACGCTCGTTCCTGAGTATCCTGTTCACTGGTTATGCTCGTTGGCAGAGTTCCTAGAACCCCACCCGATACTCCTGGTGGTTTTCTGACATCCCTGCTTCATTGTGATGCTGGCATCTTCTTCTTTGTCTTCATGGCGAGTACTATAGTTGGGAAGTTTGCATCAGAGGAGGCTGCCCAGGCAGGAGTTGTTCAGACGGGTTCAGAAGTTGTCCTTCACGGAAGGACTGGCAGCTGTCCGAGGAGCGGGGAGCTGGGTGATAAAGGTGAAGGGATTAAGCAAAGAAAACCGTCAGAGACACAACTGTGTGGTGATCACCAGAGGGAAGGGGGGCGGGGGAGGCAGAAGAGGGTAAAGGGGGTGCAATATTTGCTGTCTGCAGGAGAGTTGACCAGGTGTGGTGAGCACACAGCACCATACACAGATGATGTTATACAACTCTACACCTGAAACCTGTATAATTTTGTTAACCGATGTCACCCCGATAAACTCAATAAAACTTGTCAAAAATGATATCAAGCAAGACACAATGGGGGCAGGGTGGGGAGAGAGAGAAAGAGAGAGAGACTGAGAGAGAGAGAATCTCACCATGCACAGAACAGGTTTTACGGGAATCTCGACGGGCGGTTCGGTTGCTGACCAGCACGCAGGTTTGACCTCGGGAAGAAGGTCAAAGTCGGTTTTCCAGGAAAAGGGCTGGCGTTTGAACGTAGATTAACCATACGTACAACTTCTTTACAAACTCTTTGGGCTGCAGACTCTTCTAACCTTTATTTAGTCATTCCCCATTTATTCAGCAGCAAGTAATAACAATAAAAGCCAAAATCCATAAGCGGGAGAGATTGTTATAAATACCTGAAATTGCATATAATTACCGATGAAAGGAAATCAGAAAACTGGCAAATACCACGGGCTTTTGCAAATGGCACTCACTGAGCGAAAGTCTGCAAACACCTGGAGAGGTATTAAGCTTCCATCCCGGCCTGAAGCGAATGCTTTTATGGACTTACAATAGAAGGAATTGATTGGCTTACACTCATTAGGCATCCCGGATTAAACCTTCGTATTAAAGGAAATCCCTATAGAGGACACATGGACAAAACTAGGGGTGTTGGAAAGGGGAGGGAGGAGGGAGGGGAGGAA
>JAPYXV010005911.1:0-10181 GCA_028533065.1 Trachops cirrhosus | reverse complement strand
GTTTTTTGATCCATTCATTTACTGATGGGCACCTAGGTTGTTTCCAGCACTTAGCTATTGTAAATTGTGCTGCTATGAACATTGGGGTGCATAGGTTCTTTTGGATTGGTGTTTCAGGATTCTTAGGAAATAGTCCCAGCAGTGGGATTGCTGGGTCAAAAGGCAGGTCCATTTTTAGTTTTCTGAGGAAGTTCCATACTGTTTTCCATAGTGGTTATACCAGTCTGCAATCCCACCAACAGTGCACTAGAGTCCCTTTTTCTCCACAACCTCTCCAACACTTGTTGTTTGTTGCTTTGTTTATGATGGCCATTCTGACTGGTGTGAAGTGGTATCTCATTGTGGTTTTAATTTGCATCTCTCTGATAGCTAGCAATACTGAGCATCTTTTCATGTGTCTCTGGATCCTCTGTGTGTCCTCCTTGGAGAAGTGTCTATTCATGTTCTTTGCCCACTTTTTAATTGGGCTGCAGGTCTTCTTAGAGTGGTGTCGTGTAAGTTCTTTATATATTTTGGAGATTAAACCCTTGTCTGAGGTATCATTGGCGAATATGTTTTCCCATACAGTTGGTTCTCTTTTGATTTTAATACTGTTTTCTTTAGCCATGCAGAAGCTTTTTATTTTGATGAGATCCCATTTGTTTATTCTTTCCTTTATGTCCCTTGCTCTAGGGGACGTGTCAGTAAAAATGTTTCTGTGTGAAATATCTGAGATTTTCCTGCCTATATTCTCCTCTAGGACTTTAATGGTGTCTCAGCTTATATTTATATCTTTTTCCACCTTGAATTTATTTTTCTGTATGGTGTAAGTTGGTGCTTGAGTTTCATTATTTTGCACATAGCTGCCCAGTTCTTCCAACACCATTTATTGAAAAGGCTATTTTTACTCCATTTTATGTTGCTCCCCCCTTTGTTAAATATTAATTGACCATAGAGACTTGGGATTATTTCTGGGCTCTCTGTTCTATTTCTCTGGTCCATGCACCTGTTTTTATGCCAGTACAAGGCTGTTGTCATTACAGTGGCCTTGTAATAGAGTTTAGTATCAGGTATTGTGATCCCTTCTACTTTACTTTTCTTTTTCAAAATTACAGCAGCTATTCGTGGTCATTTATGGTTCCATATATATTTTTGAAGTGTTTGTCCTATGTCTGTGAAATATGCCATTGGTACTTTAATAGGTATTGCATTGAATGTGTAAATTGCTTTGGGTAGTATGGACATTTTGATGACGTAAGTCTTTTGTTTGTTTGTTTAATTTATTTTTTAATCATTATTCAAGTACTGTTTCTGTCCTTTACTCCCATTCCAGCCAACCCACCCAACCCTCCCTTCCTTCCTCCCATTTCCAACCCCCCTAGTTTTTGTCCATATGTCCTTTGTATTTGTTCCTGTAAACCCTTCCCATTCTCCCCTGAATTTCACCTGAAATTCCCTCTCCTCTCCCCTCTAGTTCTTCCAATCCATGAACATGGTATATGTTTCCATTTGTTTGTGTGTTCCTTGATTTTCTTCAGTGTTATGTAGTTTTCTGAATACAGGTCTTTTACCTCTTTGGTTAGGTTTATTCCTAGGTACTTTATTTTTCTTTTTGCTATATCAAATGGGATTTTTTTCTTGATTTCTGCTTCTGCTTTTTCATTGTTGGTGTACAAAAATGCCTTTGATTTCTGGATTTTTGACTTTGTATCCTGCTGTTTTTCCAAATTCATTTATTAGGTCAAGCAGTTTTTTGGCCAAGTCTATAGGATTTTCTATGTACACTATCATGTCATCTGCAAACACTGACAGTTTTGTTTCCTCCTTTCTGATTTGGATGCCTTTTATTTCCTTTTCTTGTCTGATCGCTGTGGCTAAAACTTCCAATACTATGTTGAATAGAAGTGGTGAGAGTGGACAGTCTTATCTTGTTCCTGATCTTTGTGGAAAAGATTTTAGTTTTTGCCCATTGAGTATGATGCTGGCTATAGGTGTCTCATATATGGCCTTTATTTTGTTGAGGAATGCTCCCTCTATTCCCACTTTGCTAAGTGTTTTTATCATAAACGGGTGCTGTACCTTATCAAATGCTTTTTCTGCATATATTGAGATGATCATGTGATTTTTGTCTTTGCTTTTGTTTATGTGATATATTACATTTACTGATTTGTGAATATTGTACCAACCTTGCATCCCTGGGATGAATCCCATTTGGTCATGGTGTATGGTCTTTCTACTGTATTGTTGGATATGGTTTGCCAATATTTTGTTGAGGATTTTAGCATCTATGTTCATCAGCAATATTGGCCTGAAGTTGTCTTTCTTTGTTGTGTCTTTATCTGGTTTTGGGATTAGGATGATGCTGGCCTCATAAAAAGAGTTTGGGAGTCTTCCATCATTCTGGATTTTTTGGAATAGTCTGTGATGGATAGGGGTAAGCTTGTCCTTAAATTTTTGTAGAAATCTCCTGTGAAACCATCTTGTCCTGGACTTTCGTGTGTCGAGAGTTTTTTGATTACTGCTTCAATTTCATTTACTGTTATTGGTCTGTTCAGGCTTTCTGGTTCTTCTTCACTGAGTTTTGGAAGATTATATTTTTCTATATGTTTTTCTTTTCTAATGTTTAAAAGGGTAGTCTGCTGAACAAACATTTGTATTATAGATTATGTTAATTAATACCTGTCATAATATCTGGAACAAATCTGAACTTGATTAAATGTATGCATTTATTCATAAATGTATGAATGAATAAATGAACTTTACTTCAGAAGTTGTTCCAACAGATTCTAGGCAAAGAATAAATGAAATTTATTTATTAATTTACTCCAGAAATATTTACTAACAACCCACTATGTGTCAGGTACTCTTTCAGACACTGAAGATATAGTAGTGAATAAAAAAGAATTTATATATATATATGCCCTGGTTGGTGTGGCTCAGTGGTTGAGTGCCAGACAGCAAATCAAAGGGTCACCAATTCAATTCACAGGGTAGGACACATACCTGGGTTGTGAGCCAGGTCTCCAGTAAGGGGCATGCAAGAGGCAACCACACATTAATGTTTCTCTCCCTCTCTTTCTCCCTTCCTTTCCCTCTCTAAAAACTAAATAAATAAAACCCTTAAAAAGAAAGAACCCCCAAAATCATCAACTTGGGAGTATTGACTCCAGAGTTTCTAAAGCACTGTATCTTCCAGAAATAGAGGTTTAAATGTAACTTACTATGTTCAAAGAGCACAGTAGCCATCCAAGCCTTTTTCCCTAGCTATTCCACCACTTGGCAATATGATTTTGGGAAAGAAAGACATTTAATATCTGAGTACTCATGGAGGCTTATAGTCCTCATCTCTCAGATCCCTACTTGATCTCAGAGTTTGTAAGTCTAGATTAAACGTGTTTTAAATGAAATGGGTCCATGGAAATTTACGAGAAAATTTAGTTTTGAATGAGAATCCTTTAGAAAATCTAGCCATCATAACATATTAAATATATCTAGAGCAGAATGTCAAAAAAAAGGCATCCTCAAGAAACTGAATGATCTGCATTCATGAGAGCTCCTAAAGGACTCAAGCCTAGGGAGACAGGGAACTCTAAAAGGTGCAACAGCTGAATGGCTACAATTTTCTATTTATGTCCTCAGGTCTGGAAGCAGTTGAAAGCAACACAGACATCGTCACAGTGAATGGGACTCTGGGGGAACCAGTTACTTTCCCTTTATGTATCCAAGAATTACAGCAAGTTACTAGCATTGCTTGGGTGAATTCCAAAACTTCTGTTGCTCTCGTAGTAGTACCAGGCTCAGGAGCAGCACCCCAAGTTACTGTGACCCATGAAAATTATTATGAACGAATAAATGTTTCCCATCAGAACTACAACCTGGAGATCAGCAATCTGAGGATGGAAGATGCAGGGATCTACAAGGCTGACATAAATGTAAAGACCTCTAAAACAAAGAGCACCATCACCAGGAGCTACAGCCTTCAAGTCTATCGTAAGTTGTGGGAAGATAGAGGGCTTGCTTTTTTCTTTTTACTTTGCAAACTTGCTATTAAAAAACAGCTGTACTTCTGACTATTGGGTTCACTAAATTACTTGTACTTATAAATAGTTATATAACTATATTAATATTTTTCAAGAGGGTGTGGCTTTGCTTGCTTTTAGCAGTAGTTTTCCATTAGCAGTTTGTCCCATGGCCTTATTTTTTTCTATAAAATGTCAATTATCATACTACTCACTTCCTGTAGTTATTGTAAGAATCAAATGAGATAGAGTATGCAAGGTATTTTTTTAAAAAACTTTTTATTTTAAAATAATTACATGTGCATAAAAAGGTATAAAGACATGTACAGGGAGTTTCTGTGCCCACTGCTCTCAGTCTCTCCCAACAATAACATCTTACACAACTATAGTACAATTTCAAAACCAGAAGATTGACATCAATAACACAAATAGAGCTTACTTATATTTCACCAGTTTTACAGGCACTCATTTATGTGTGAGTATATGTGTCTGTCACTCTGTGCAATTTATTCACATATGTTGCTTCATGTAACTACTACCACAATCGAGATACTTAACTGTACCATGGCCAGGAGTTCCTCATCCCTTTATAGTCCTCCATTACTGCCCCCTTCCCCCTCCCAAACTCCTTAATCCATTGTGCACATCTATAATTGTTATTTCCCAAGTGTTTACATAGATAGAATCACACAGTTTGCATGCTTTTGACAATAGCTTTTCTCATTCAATGAAATTTCTGTGAGAGTCCTAATTATTTCAAGTATCAATAGTTTATATCTTTTATTAAGGATAGCATTTCATGGTATAAACATACTAGTTTCTTTAACCATTCACCTATTGAGAAATATTTCAGTTGTTTCCAGTTTGGGGCTATTGCAAATATGCTGCCATGAATATTTGGGTTTTTTTTTTTATTGTTGTTCAAGTACATTATCTCTATTTTCCCCCACCACTTCCCCCCACCCCACCCATCCCCACCTCCCATCCTCCATCTTACCCCCACCTTTGGCTTTGTCCATGTGTCCTTTATACATGCTTCTTGACAACACTTCCCTTTTTCCCTCCCCTGTTATCACCTCCCTACTCCCCTCTGGTTAATGTCAGTTTGTTCTTTATTTCAATGTCTCTGGTTATATTTTGCTCACTTGTTTGTTTTGTTTATTAGATTCCACCTATAGGTGAGATCATATGGTATTTGTCTTTCATTTCCTGGTTTATTTCACTTAGCATAATGCTCTCCAGATCCATCCATGCTGTTGGGAAGGGTAGGAGCTCCTTTTTTCTGCTGCATAGAATTCCATTGTGTAAATGTAGCACAGTTTTTTGATCCACTCATTTATTGATGGGCACTTAGGTTGCTGCCAGCACTTGGCTATTGTTAATCATGCTGCTCTGAACACTGGGGTGCATGGGTTCTTTTGAATTGGTGTTTCAGGATTCTTAAGGTATAATCCCAGCAGTGGAATAGCTGGGTCAAAAGCTGCCATGAATATTTGTATACAAGTTTCTGCCTGAAATAAATTTTTTTCCAAGATAAATGTCCAATAGTGAAATCATATAGTAAAACCATTTTTCTTTTTTCTTTTGAACATTTATTATGATAAAATATACATGGCATAACATTTAATATTTTAACCATTTTGAAGTGTACGGTTTAGTGGTATTAAGTACATTTACTTTGTTGCATAATGATCACTGCTATTCATCTTAGAACCTTTCCCCACTTTTAAGTAGATTCTATCTTATAGAGAAGTTTAAGGTTCTTAGAAAAATTAAGAGTAGAAAGTACTAGGAGTTCCCATATGTACCCTGCCTCCATTCACTCACAGCCTCCTTCATTGTCAACATCCCCACCGGAGTCATACATATGTTACAATGGATAATATACATTGATGCATCATTATCATCCAAAGTCCATAATTTACATTAGGTTCACTCTTGATGTTGTTGTATATTCTATCAGTTTTGGCAAATATATAATGACATGTGTTCAGCATTGTAGTATCATATAGTAGAGTTTCATTGCCCTAAAAATCCTCTGTGCTCTGATTATGTATCCCTCCCTTCCCCTAGCCCCGAGCAACCACTGATCTTTCACTGTCTCCACTATTTTTGTCTTTTCTAGAATGTCATGTAGTTGGAATCATACAGGGTATAGTCCTTTCAACTTGGCTTCTTCCACTTAGTAATATGTATTTAAGTTACCTCCATGTCTTTTCATGGCTTTATAGCTCTCTCCAGATCTCAGAACTTACAAGAATCATTTTTTGTTTTTAAAGAAATGCCAAGCTATTTTACATTCCCACAAACAATGTATGAGTAATCCAGTTTCTTCACATCCTCAGCATCATTCAATATTATCACTATTTTTCACTTTGATTACGCTGATGGGAGTTTGGCAATATAAGTTCCATAAAGGCAGGGTCCTTTATATGAAGTTCATCACTATATCCCCAACACAAACACTGTCAAGCACATAGTAGGTATTCCAGGAGTATTTGTTGAATGAAAAAATGAATGAATCATAATAGTCCCAAGTCCTAAACAGTACCTGACAATTGTTTAAGTGCTTTATTAATATAGCAGGTTGTGCCTGAATGGAAGGCCTACAGTAGAAAGAACATTAATGTGGAAATCACACCTCTAGCCAGCTGCATGACCTTGAACAAGTTGTTTACCCTCTGCAGGCCTAAATTTCTGCATCTATTTAATGTAGATTATAATAGGTAGGGTTAAAGGAGATAGTGTTAGTTAAGCTCCCAGTACAGTACATGCTCTTAAAGTAGATGCTCAATAACTAGTAGTCACTATTAATTTTTTAATCCTTAGTTCCCTCTTAAATTGTATTTATAAAGGACTTCCTAGATGAAGAAGGCTCTGAATTGGGCATGAGTGACATAGTCAAAGAACCATACCCAAATGTGTACACCTTAGAAAATATTTGACTCATTCAAGAACATTTGTGGAAACCTAAAAAGGGAATTCAATTTTAAGATGTTTGTTTTATACATTTAGTTTTACCCACTAAATCTTTAGGAGGAGTTGTAATTATTTGTAACTAGGGAAAACCACTATAAAGTCTTAGAGAAAGTTGTATTGTCCATACAACAGAATGTGTATCCTGTGGTTGGTTAGCTGAGAGGATAAAGAGAAGAAAACTGACATTTATTGAACACTATGTGTCTGGCATTCTACCACCTAACTTTTTAAAATATATAAATATTATACATATTTAGACAATATATGCACAGAGTAAAAGATATCACAGTGAAATGCAATTCTCCCTTCTCACAGGTAGTCACTTTTTCCAGTTAATTTTCTCTCTTCCATAGACGATAGATGATAGATGGTAGATAGATAGATAGATAGATAGATAGATAGATAGATGATAGATAATTAGAGTGGTCTTTTTTTTCTAATTTTATTTTAATCATTGTTCAAGTACAGTTTTCTGTCCCTTACTCCCCTCCCAACCCACCCACCCCTCCCTCCCCACCTCCCTCCCATTTCCAGAGGTCTTCTACCTCTTTGGTTAGGTTTATTCCTAGGTACTTTATTTTTCTTTTTCCTATATCAAATGGGATTTTTTCTTGATTTCTGCTTCTGCTGTTTCACTGTTGGCATACAAAAAACTGCCTTTGATTACTGGATATTGATTTTGTATCCTGCTGTTTTTCCAAATTCATTTATTAGGTCAAGCAGTTATTGGCTGATTCTATAGGATTTTCTATGTACACTATCATGTCATCTGCAAACACTGACAGTTTTGTTTCCTCCTTTCCTATTAGGATGCCTTTTATTTCCTTTTCTTGTCTGATCACTGTGGCTAAAACTTCCAATACTATGTTGAATAGAAGTGGTGAAAGTGGACAGCCTTGTCTTGTTCTTGATCTTAGTGGAAAAGATTTTAGTTTTTGCCCATTGAGTACAATGTTGGCTATAGGTCTCTCATATATGGCCTTTATTTAGTTGAGGAATGTTCCCTCTATTCCCACTTTGCTGAGTGTTTTTATCATAAATGGGTGCTGTACTTTATCAAATGTTTTTTCTGCATCTATTGAGATGATCATGTGATTTTTGTCTTTGTTTTTGTTTATGTGATGTATCACATTTACTGATTTGCGAATATTGTACCATTCTTGCATCCCTGGGATGAATCCCACTTGGTCATGGTGTATGACCTTTCTACTGTATTGTTGGATGTGGTTTGCCAATATTTTGTTGAGGATTTTAGCGTCTGTGTTCATCAGTGATATTGGCCTGAAGTTTTCTTTCTTTGTTGTGTCTTTGTCTGGTCTAGGGATAAGGATGATGCTGGCCTTTTTAAAAAAGTTTGGGAGTCTTCCATCTTTTTGGATTTTTTGGAATAGTCTGTGATGGATAGGGGTTAGCTCTTCCTTAAATTCTTTGTAGAATTCTCCTGTGAAACCACTTGGTCCAGGGCTTTTGTGTGTCGGGAGTTTTTTAATTACTGCTTCAATTTCATCTGCTGTTATTGGTCTGTTCAGGCTTTCTGTTTCTTCTTCATTGAGTTTTGGAAGATTATATTTTCCTAGGAATTTGTCCATTTCACCTAGGTTTTCAAATTTCTTGGCATACAGTTCTTCATAGTAATTTCTTACAATCCTTTGTATTTCTGTGGTGTCACTTGTAATCTCTCCTCTTTCATTTCTGATTGTGTCTATTTGGGTCTTCTCTCTTTTTGTCTTGATGAGTCTGCTTATAGGCTTGTCAATTTTGTTTATCTTTTCAAAGAACCAGCTCCTGGATTCATTGATCCTCAGAATTGTGCTTTTAGTCTGTATGTTATTTAATTCTGCTCTGATCCTGGTTATTTTCTTCTTTCTACTTGCTCTGGGCTGTCTTTGTTGTTTTTCCTCAAGTTCTTGTAGACATAGGGTTAGGTTTTATATTTGAAATGTTTTTATCTTCCTTAGGTTGTTCTGTGTCGCTGTTAACTCCCCTCTCAGGACTGCCTTTGCTGTGTCCCATAAGTTTTAGGTTGTTGTGAGTTCGTTTTCATTTGTTTCCAGAAACTTTTTGATTTCTTCCCTAATCTCCTTCTTGACCCATTCATTGTTTAATACCATGCTATTTAATCTCCATGATTTTGAGTGTTTTGGGCTTTTTCCCTTGGGGGTTGGTTTCTAGTTTCAGTCCTTTGTGATCCAAGACAATGCTTGGTATGATTTCAATTTTCTTGAATTTGTTCAGGCATGATTTGTGTCCTATCATGTGGTCTATCTTTGAAAATCTTCCATGTACATTTGAGAAGAATGTGTACTTAGCTTCTTTGGAATGGAGGGCTCTGCACATATCTGTTAAGTCCATTTCATCTAGGGCATTGTTCAATGCCACAATATCTTTGTTGATATTTTGTTTGGAAGATCTGTCCATTTTTGACAGTAGAGTGTTAAAGTCCCCCACTATAATTGTATTGCTGTCAATATCTTTCTTGAAGTCCTCTAAGATTTTCTTTATGTATTTGGGTGCTCCTATGTTGGGTGCATATATATTTGCAATGTTTATGTCTTCTTGGTGGATTCTTCCTTTGAGTATTATGAAGTGACCTTCTGGGTCTCTCTTTATGGCCCTTTTCTGGAAGTCTGTTTTGTCTGATATGAGTATTGCTACTCCGGCTTTTTTTTTTCCTGTCCATTTGCTTGGAAAATTTGTTTCCAGCCCTTCACTTTCAGCCTGTGTAGGACTTTGCTCCTGAGGTGGGTCTCTTGTAGGCAGCATATGTGTGGGTCATGCTTTCTTATCCATTCAACTACTCTATGTCTTTTGATTGGGTCATTTAACCTTTTTGCATTTAAGGTTATTATTGATAGGTACTTATTCATTGTCATTTACGTACCTGTTTCTCTCTCTCTCTCTCTCTCTCTCTCTCTCTCTCTCTCTCTCTCCCTCTCTCTCTCTCTTTTCCTCCCTTTCCTTAAAGCAGTCCCTTTAGCATTTCTTGCAGAGCTGGTTTGGTGGAGGTGTATTCTTTTAGGCTTCTTTTGTCTGGGAAGCTTATTATTTGGCTTTCTATCTTGATTGAGAGCCTTGCTGGGTAAAGTAGCCTTGGTTGCAAACCTCTGGTTCTCATTACTTGGAATATTTCTTGCCATTCTCTTCTGGCTTGGAGTGTTTCTGTTGAGAAGTCAGCTGCTAGCCTTATTGGGGCTCCCTTGTATG
>JAPYXV010005910.1:0-10182 GCA_028533065.1 Trachops cirrhosus | reverse complement strand
CTGGTGTAGCTTAGTGGATTAAGCGCAGGCCTGTGAACCAAGAGATCACGGTTCGATTCCCAGTCAGGGCACATGCCTGGGTTGCAGGCCAGTTCCCAGCAGGGAATGCACAGGAAGCAACCATACATTGATATTTCTCTCCCTCTCTCCTTCCCTTCCCCTCTGAAGATAAATAAATAAAATCTTTAAAAAAAAAAAAGTGTGGCATCTTTAAGGTCCAAACAGTAACACCAGGGTCACGTGTCTGCCCAAGGAGGAATCTCAGCTCGAGCACGAGCATGCGGCTTGGTTCTCCACCCGGGATGTACCCTGGAATCCCCGGGGGAGCTTTGGAACCTCAACCTGAGCCACTCTCTGCAAAGATCTGACCTGACTGGTCTGAGGAGAGACCCAGGCGACCCAACAGCTTGAAAGGCTTCCCAGGTCATTCCAGTGTACAGCCAGGTTGCCTTCTCTTCATTCTCAGGGGGAAACAAAGTTACACCAGGCCAGTGTTTCTCCGAGTGAGGTCGCCAGACCAGAGGCACCTGGGAACTTGTTAGAAATGCAAATTCTCCTGGTGTAGACCTGCTGAACCAGAATCTCTGGGGGCGGGGCTCGGGAACCTGTGTGTTCACAGGCCCTCCAAGTGGCACTGAGGCAGTGGGCAGGATGCCTAACTTGTTCTGTCTTAGGTGTGTCCTGACACCTTTCCCTAATCCTGCAACAAATTCTGCCAGGCATTGCGCACTTGCTGTATACCTGGTGATGCGTCAGGGTTCCCCAGAGAAACAGAACCCATAGGACGTATATGCACAGAAAGGAATTACGAGGAATTGGCTCACGTGACCATAGAAGCTGAGAGGTCCTATGATCTGCCGTCTGCAAGGAAAGCCAATGGTGTAACTCAGCTTGAGACCGCAGGCCTATGTCCCAGGGGTGCCAATGGCCTAAGTCCCAGTCCACCAACTGGAAGAGAACCACATGCCAGCTCAGCAGTCCAGCAGAAGAGCCCGTCCTCCCTTCTTCTGCCTTTTGTTCTGTTCGAGCCGTCAGTGGACTGGATGATGCCCACCCACATGGGGCGGGGCGATCCGCTTTTGAGTTCAGCAACTCAAAGGTTAACCTCATCTGGGAACACCCACACAGAGACACCCAGAAATGTCGAGTCAAATATCTGGGCACCCTGTGCCTCAGTCAAGTTGTCACATAAAATTCACCACCATCACTGGTCCGCGCACTAACTCACTTTATTGGAACTCTTTCAGGTGGGTCTTATTAGTACCCCTGTGTCTAGAGCGCAGGTGGCAAACACAGGGCCCGTGGGCTGAATCCGGCCTCCGCCTTGTTTTACCCGGCCCGGCACCCTGTGTCTACCTGGCAGCAGCGCCGAGCTCAAGCTTAACTGTTAAGGAGTAGTTACATTTATACAGTCCTAAAATTACATTCGGCCCTTTGAAGACTGATGTGGTGCCCGGTGAAAATGAGTTCGTCACCCCTGTTTTAGGCCATTTGATTCCTCAGAAGCTCCAGTGAAGTAGTTATTTCCATTTTATAGCTCAGGAAACTGAGACTCAGCCAGGTGAAGCGACTGTGTGCCTGACCCCCAAGCTCTCCCATTTTCACTGCTTGACATTGCTCTTCTTATGTATCTGCCAGCCCCTGCTGGGGGGTGGGTCTCCCCTTCAAACCAAAGCCCACCCTGGAGGCGGGACAGACCAGGTTGGGGCCTCCTCCCCACTCAAGGTGTGGGCCAGGGGCCAGAAGCATCGGCAGCACCAGGAACTTGCTAGCCGAGCAGAGGCTTGACCCCGTCCCTGACCTGCTGAATCAGAACCTGCACTTTGGCAAGATCTTGGCTGGCTTCCGTGTGCCCTACACTTTGAGACACACCACGTTAGAAATAGTTCCCGGGCCTTGATCTCCTAAGCCCCGTCCTGGCTCCCTGGAAGCACAGACCGGAGCTGAACGGAGAGGAGGCACGGCCAGAAACCACGTCCCGCACCCAGGTGAGCCTGTGGGTCCCTGCCTCTCTTCCACTGGCCATTCGTGTGCCGGCACAGCCCACCCGGGACCAGGCTCCTGGAGAAGCCAGTCGGACAGGCCTCTGCCCTCTGGCAGTCTGTCTAGACCGTGGTTTTCCGGGAAGCTGTGACTCACCCCGCCTTCGTTCACCTGCCAGGTGCTGGCCTGGCTGGAGGCCAGTAGCTGAACTCTGGATGAAGGATCCAGGAAGGCCTCTGGGGAGAGGTGGGGAGAGGAAGGGGACAGTAGTGAGGAGGAGCGCTGGCTCGGTGCCTGTTCTGCAGGCCTGACGCAGGCTCGCTGGGGGCCTGGCTTCACTCCCCAGCCCTCCAGTCAGGTCATAAAACAGCTGGACAGGGTCTCTCCATGCTTACCTTCTGAGACTGTCTCTGCATTTCAAGGAGACCATTTCTGCAAAAGCCTCCAGATTCCCTGTCAATAGGACAGGGACCTCTGAGCAGATGGTCCTTGTAGACCAAAACCACAGAGGAGGACAAGGCAGGGCTGTTAAAGGGGTGGTTTATTTCTTGTTTATCTCTGTTGAGGCCCTTACCTTGACCCCAGGCAAGGGTGGTACCCCAAGGTCCAAAGAGCTGGGAAAGTCTTAACAGGATTCTAAGCCAGCATCCTCTTCCCAGGCTATTATGCTCTTTCTATAAAGAGAGCACTCCAGGCGTAAATGGAATATTTCTCCTAACTCTGCAACTCGAGGCAGGGAGCTCCCAGACTCCTCCAACCAGTATCTGCACCTGCACGACATTGAACCACTCTGCAGCTGGCGCCAGGGACGACGACCCAGCGCAGAGGCCAAGTCAGAGGCCTGGCTTCGGGTCTGGAGCTGCACTGTGTGCTGTCTGTGCGGATTCAGCGAGCTTAGCTGGGAGCCTTCGATGCTTCATCTAGAGCAGGGGCGTCAAACGCATTGTCACCGGGGGCCACGTCAGCCTCGAGGTTGCCTTCAAAGGGCCGAATGTAATTTTAGGGCAGTATACATGTAACTACTCCTTAACAGTTAAGGGAGAGCTCAGTGCTGCTGCCAGGTAGAAACAAGGTGCCGGGCCGGATAAAACAAGGTGCCGGGCCGGATAAAACAAGGTGGAGGGCCGGGTTCGGCCCGCAGGCCTTGTGTTTTCTGCCTGTGGCCTAAAATTTATAAAGTCTGAGTTACTACTTTTGCCCAGTCAGAATATCAGAAATACATTTGCTTACGAAGGATGTTCAACCAAGATGGAATAATGGTTTAGATACCACTGGACATCGAGTAATGGCAGACAGTGATCCTGAGACCCAAGACATAAACAAGATAAGACCTGTGATTGCCCTTGTCTGCTGCCTTCAGAGAGTTTCCAGACATGGGGCAGGGAAGGGAAACCTACGAGGAGCCCAGTGGCCTGGGAGCTGGAGAGAGGGAGCTGAGAGCTAGGGGAGACCCCTGTGGCTAGAGGCTGAAGGACAGCATGCTGGGCAGCAGAGATCTGCACAGACTCCAGAGACCTGCAGAGGGTCGCCTTTCATGGTTTCGCACACGCATGTGAAGAAAATCTGTGGTCATAGAAAACCGCCCAAAGGCAGAGCCGGGAGGAGTGTCCATTCCCACCAGCCAGACTTCCCTGTCTGGGCTTTGTGCACACTGAGTATTCAGAAAGGTGTTGCGTGGGGAGTGGAGAATAATTAATTCCGGACAGCACTGCTCTGGTCCTGCCTACCAAATCTTAAAAGCAAGACTCAAAAGAATCAAATTGCAACTTAATTGCATCCCAGAAAAAAAGCTCAAAAATTTCAAAAACGTCCAGCACACAACAAGATAAAATCACAATATCTGGCATCCAACCAAAGGTTACTAGACATGCAACAAAGCAGAACAACATGAGTATATCAGGGAAAATTATCAGTCAGCTGAAATCAATCCAGAACTGGCACAGATGTTAGAATTAGCACACAGGACACATTAAAACAATGACTATAACTGTATTCCATATGTTTAAAAGTTGCATAGCAACGTGGAAGATATTCTTTAAAAGATCAAAATCAAACTTCTAGAGATAAACACTACAGTATCACAGATAAAACAATACTGGATGGGGTTCGCAGAAGATTAGACATTGCAAAAGAAAGACTTAGTGAACTTGAAGACATAGCAATAGGCCCCGCCTGGTGTGGCTCAGTGGACTGCGTGCCGCCTGCGAACCAAAGGGTCACAGTTTGATTCCCTGCCAGGACATGTGCCTGGGTTGCAGACCAAGTCCCCAGTGTGGGGTGCATGAGAGGCAACCACACACTGATGTTTCTCCCCCTCTCTTTCTCCCTCCTTTTTCCTCTCTCTAAAAATAAATTAAAAAAGTCTTTAAAAAAACATAGCCATAGAAATTATCCAAAATGAAACAGAGAAGGAAAAAAAAGAGCATAAGTAAGCTCTGGGACAAAATCCAGCAGTCTAGTATGTATGTGATCAGAATCCCAGAAGGAAGTGGTTCAGATGGTGACCCAGGTCTGCAAATGTTCTCCGGCTAATTTCTGTGGCTCCTCCCAGCCCTGAAATATGCACGGGCTGCCGTCAGCAGGTTCTAGGGGGCAGCCACCTTTCGAGGCAGCTGACGTTAATACCCCCAGCTCACAGGTTAGGTAACTGACCCACACTGAGCGCAGCTAGCTCGTGGCTCGTTTCACTTGGCCTGAATTCCATCCAGAGCCCACGTGGTCTCAAACCTGTGCTTCACACCTGTGCACCTCCAACTAATCCACAGGTGGGTGAACTTTTTCTGTGAAGAGCCTGGCGGTGAATATCTTAGGCTCCGTGGTCCACACAGCCTCCACGATTGCGGCTTCACTCTGCCACGGCCACACAAAAGCAGCCTGGGACGTTACCCAGCTGAGCGAGCATGGCTGTGTTCTGATAAAACTTTATGTCTGGACACTGAAATTTGAACTGCATATGTTTCACGTCACAAAATATTTTTCTTTTGATTTTTTTCAACAACACCAACACCAACATTCTTAGACCACAGGCCATACCAAAACAGGCTCAGGCTGGACTTGGCCACAGGCCACAGACCGCTGAGCCCCGCAGTAACCCTTCCACAGATGAGGCGAGCAACTCTCCGTAGCGACAAGCTGGGCGCCTGGGCCCTGTGGGCAGTTTTGGTCTTGAACTCATCACCTCACGCCTGCTACCCCACTCATGCACCTCTTTGCTCATCCCCCAGGCCGCTGAGCTCCTCAATTCCAGATCTGCACTCACCCCTGGGACCTGAATAGTGTCAACACTCTTTGCTCTGCCGCTCTGCCTTGATGAGCTCAGCCTAGGACCCCGCTGACCGTGGCATTTTCCGGAAACCAGACCCTGCATTGGCACACCACTTGGAAATTCAAGGTAGGGACAGGTTTATTTTCAAAGAAAATCGTGTCCTCCCAGGAAGTGCGCAGCCCACAACCCCAGGTGGGCAGGCATCCCCAGCGCTGGGTGAGCCCGTTGTCAAAGTCAAATGGGGCAGAAGTCACGTTGGTTCGATGCTTTTCACAAACAGCCCCTTCTGCATTTTATCCCGAAGTTCTCTCTTTGTGACACAAAACTCTTTTTCCATGGATTATGTTAGCTACCAGCCAGTTCTGCAATCTCTGTCCCCTGGGGTCCAGTTCAAAGAGAATTCCGATGTGCTTAAGTAAACAGATGCAAGTAGTAGAGGCGTGTGCTGCTGTTCTGTTCTTTGTGCTGGCGGCACTGGGGGCAGGGAATGACAACAGCTTCTGTGTGCTCGGTTTATTTCCTAAGACATTAACTCGTCAGTCCCCACTGTGAATGAAAGCACTTCTTGGGACATTTGAAATTCAAAGCGAACCGCACTCACGGCTCTATCAGTGGAAGAGGAGGAGGGGGTGAAAACAAGAAGGGACTGGTAAGGAGCGAGCTGATGAACCTCTGCTGCTTTCGAGTGGGGTTCGTGGGAAGGAGAAGTCAGCCTCAGGCATTGCAGCCCCTGGCGACTGAGAAGCTGAACCGTAAGCTGTACCTGGAGCAGTGGGCTGGCACTGCCCCATGCAGGGGGTTAATGGAAACTCCCAGAGCTTCTCTCTTTTAACAAAGTACTTGAGCGATGATCCCAGCACACCCACTGTGCAGGGGGTTACCGAGGCAGTTAGAGGCAAAATAAATTCCCTGACAGCTTTGGCCAGCAGAGATGCTCTGGTCCTGATTTGCCACCAGTGACAAATGATGTTTGGGACCCAGACCCCTGGGGAGCCACCGTTCTGCTCCCCAGGGTGCAGAGGCCCTTTAGGGAAATGGAGTCACAGCCCGATCTCTAGATAAGATCCCATTGATCCTCGAAACCTTCCTGAGAGGAGGTTTCAGCATCACCCCACCTTGTGCACGTGAAAACCCCATTTTACGGTGGAGAACATGGAGGCTCACGGAGGTCGTCGTGGCAGAGTGAGAGCTGGAAGTCAAGTCGGCTCTTACGATTATGCCCTGGTGACAGGACCCGAGGTACCCTGAGATACTCTCCCACCTCAGCCCTCACACCAAACCCAGCCGGACTCTGAAGTCAAGTCAAGACTCAGCAGGGGTAAGGACGTAGAGGGCTCTGGCCCTGAGCAGGACAAAAAAGAAAGTAGGGAGGGGGTGTGTAAGAAAAACCCTGGCCCTGGCTGGCGTAGCTCAGTGGATTGAGCGTGGGCTGCGAACCAAAGCATCGCAGGTTCGATTCCCAGTCAGGGTACATGCCTGGGTTGCGGGCCAGGTCCCCAGTGGGGACCAGATGAGAGGCAACCACACATTGATGTTTCTCTCTCTCTCCTTCTCCCTCCCTTCCCCTCTCTAAAAATAAATAAATAAAATCTTTAATAAAAAAGAAAAAGAAAAACCGTGGAGCCCCACTCAGATCCCACTGAGGGCCAACCTGCAGGGGCATGTCTGGGAAAGCCACGTGGGGGTTCTGCTCAGCCTGGGTATGCACCAACGCCAAGTTGCATCTTGAGAGAGCCCACTTCACGGGAAAGGAAGCCAAGGCAAAAGCTACTGGCCCCTTCAACAGATTTGTCAGAGGGGAGGTGGACCCTGATTTCGGTGTGGGGTTTGTTGTTTGCGATGGTGGTCCCTCAGCCAGCCCCGTGGATTCATGACAGCGTCCTACACAGAGCAGAGCTGGTGAGAGAAAGGTAAATTCGTGTGTGCTCATTAAGAGCCAGGTTCCGAGGCCAGGCAGCCTAAGCCAAGTCCCGCTGCTCCCTCTTAATACCTGTGTGACCTGTAGAAGTTACGTGACTTCCCTGGGTGTATTGTATTATGGGATTTTTTTTAAAAAAAGAATGATTTTGTGACGTACTAATTCTGTCATTCTCATATCCTTAGCATGGGAGAAAGGAGACACAAAAGTAAGGTGGAAGAAATCTGGGAAAAGTCCCATAGTTGAATTTGAATAGGATGTATAAACAAGTGTTCACAATACGTTTTACATTTACCAAAGAAAAGAACTCGTTCTGAGATTTATTCACTGAGGAGGACTAGGAACAATCACCAACCCAAGAGGAATAAATGTCCCTCACACCCAGATAGTGTTTTTGAAATATCGTTTCCTACTGAAGGGAACCAGGGCTACTTGCAGAAATGATTGGCTCCAAGACTGGCACAGAAAATGTGCACGATGAGACTAGCCAGGGCCCCAGCGAAGACTCGGGGCCACGACAAAGGGCGCAGGGCCGGGTGGGGAAGAGGCTCCCACTGGCCAAGGTGGGGGAAACCTGAGCACCGGGAGGGCAATAACCGCCACGGATCGGAACACACCACGCGTGTTTAAATCCACGTGGGGTCTAACAGTGCTAAAACGAGCTGGTTACCTTTGGAAGATGCCAGAGAACCCATTTGCTATTTTGAGCACTGATGAAATTAAAGCAAAGCAATCAAGTATCTAGCCTGCCCCCCCCCCCCCAGAACGGCTGTGCCGCAGAAAAACCAGAGTTGACGCGGGGACGTTTCTCACCATAGAAGTTTCCCAGCCAATAACGGGCAATGGCAGAATTGGCATGTCACCATTCCGTAATCCCTAATAGATTAATGGACCTATGTAGGTGTTGATCCTCAATGGCTATCACAACGAGCTATAGAAATAGACACGGGACAGAGATAGATATAGCAACAGAGACAGACAGAGATGGAGAGACAGGGATAGAGGCAGACAGTCAGCCACCATGGGCCTTCCGGCAGTAGAACACAACACCCCCTGTGAAGTAGTATTAAACCCCCCCTCCCCACCCAATGAACTTGAATCTGATCAAGCTTCTAGATTCAACTACCAATTTGTAGGAAATCAGCACAGGAGCGTGTTAAAGGGCACCAAGGGGATGCAGTCAGCAGACCCAGATGGGGGAGCCCCGTAGGGCCTGGTTCCCTGAATGATTACATTGTAAGAGGGAAGAAGGAGAAACTATAGAATAAAAGAAACTTAAGTCAACCAATCACAGTGCGTGGACTTTTTGTGGATCCCAACTCAAATAAATAAACTGTTGAAAGAGTATGACATCTATGAGACAAGCGGAAATTTGAACACTGACTGGACGGTATTGAGAAATCATTACTAATTTATTTTAGGGGCGATAATTCTCCTGTGGATATTTTTTTTTACAAGGAGAGTTCTTATTTGATGCATCCTTCTCTCAGACGCACATTTATGACCCTGCAGTTGAGCTCTGAATAGTGTTGGCCCCTGGGCCTCAGTGGGGGTGATGGTGCCCGGCCCCCATACTGGGGTTCTCAGGAGATGCCCAGTCAAAGACGGTGGATGCCTAGAACGCTGGGTGGCCCATGGTGCCACCTGGTGGCGGAGGAATTTACCCTTAGCAAGTTCAATTTACTTCCTCAATTGCTCAGGTGGCATCCTGAGAGGGCTAGACATCCAATATGCAGAGCTGGGATACAAGGGGGTTAATTGGGACTATTACCTGTAACATGACTCTTCTGTACGCTCAGGCTGGTGAGCTCTACAGAAAGTCAGGGTTCTTACTACTTACAAAAAGGTAACAATTTCTTCCCCAACCCTGGAAAGACTTCGAGATTCAAGTTTCTTGGCAGCTTGAATGGCTTCTTCCATTAAAGATCACTTAAACCCTAGTATATCTGGGTTTAAATACACAGCCCCTTTCTTTTCCTAGGTAAATTTTCCCCAAACCAGTAATGCCCAAACTTTGGAAGGCATCAGACTCATTCATTAAAAGTACAGGTTCTGGGGCCAGCCACCACCCCAGAATTTTGGGGGTGAGTCTATGAGGAGGTCCCTTGACAAATGCTTAGACCACCAGGAAAGGCTGTTCTCTTCCTTTAAACACGGGGTGGGGGGCGCAGGGAAGAGACCTCTGCCTCCCCTTCCCATTGGCTACAACTTGGGACCCTCGAGGCCACCTGAGTCTGTCCTGCGAGGCAGACGCTCACTCTGTGTCTCGATGGTGCTGGAGCCTCATGGGGTGAGCCCAGGTGCCAGACCCACGGCCCCAGCCACTGATGGTCACAACTCCTTCCCCCGTCCTCACCAGCTGATGCCAGGATTTCCAAACTACCCACATGCTTGATCTTCCTGTGGGTCCAGGACAAGTGGGGAGTAGACCTCCTGACACCAAGGGGACTTGGGGTGGAGTGACTGATCGTGGGGCATGGAGCAGTCTTCCTCTGCGCCTCTGCCTTGTGCAGGAGGCACCGCTGCTGGAGGAGACGGGCCCCGCCCCAGAGGGACGCCCAGTCCGGCCAGCTCCACTCCACATGCTCTCCACACCCCCCTCCGCTCCGCCTTCCCCTGACCCTGCCCGGGGCCAGGCCCCCCATCTGCCCCAGACCATCACAACCACCTCCACTCCAGCGTCACCCCCAGGAGAGCCCAGACCCTGAGGCCTTCGAGTGGCCAACACTACTCAGGGGTCAGCGACAGAGCCATTGTGAACATTTCAGTGTGCATCTGAGAAAAGGATGCATCCGATAAGAGCTCTCCTTATAAAACAAAATATCCATAATAGAACCCTCGCCCCTAACAGATACTCACATCATTAGTCATTGGAGAAATGCAAATCAAAACCACAATTGAAAAACCACTTCATACCCACTGGGATGGCTACAATCAGAAAGACAGATCGTAAGTGCTGGTGAGAACATGAAAAAACTGGACCCCTCGGGCCCTGCTGCTGGGAAGGTAAAATGCC
>JAPYXV010000591.1:0-14985 GCA_028533065.1 Trachops cirrhosus | reverse complement strand
CATTGTTTAGTTTTAGTTAATGAATTTAGATCACGGAGATGCTTTTGCTTTTGGTTGAGAAAGGCCGCTCAGTAACTATGTTCCATTTGGAGGAGTTCAGGTGTTCTTTTGTTATAAAAGAGAAGCTGGGTACTATAAAAGAGTAGTTTACCTTCCCCAAATCTTCATTCATCTGGTCAGTACTATCCCTGGAGTTTAGCTCTGATCAATGTAAATGGTGGGTGTACAATTCAAGCTACCGCAGGGGAAGAAACCTTGTTTCAGAGCTTTATCTGCTGTAAAGTGAAGTAAGTAGCATGGGTTGTTGGCTTCTTGTCAGGTTCTTTGTCATTTTTCAGAAGACTGTTCTGCCTCTATGAGGTCAATTGGGAACAGTTGAAATAAATATAGGAAAATAATGTAAACATATAGATATGTGGTGGGGTGAGATGGGGGCATAAAATAAGTGTTGCGGGCTGGCTGCTAGGTTGTAGTGATGTTAGCGGCAGCAACACCCCAGCCCCGTTCACTGGAGAGATACTAGGGCCTCTGTGAGTCCAGCGTACGTGTGGGGGCCGAGGAGTTAGGCTTGTGGGCTGACCGTCTCACCAGTAGGTCAGACTTGTAAAGAACTGTGAATGAGTGCCAAGCACAGCTGCTCAGAAACTGAAAGCTATTTTTGCCTATAGTTCCAAGGGTTACTCTCCCCTTTGTTTCCTTTCCAGGGTCTATTGGAGTAGAAGCTGCAGGTTAGTTTCAACTGAGAATTTTCTCAGAATTCTTAAAGACATGCTGTCTTAAAAATCTGCCGTTAAGAATTCTTTTGTGTCAGGTGTCCAGTTCCTTCGGTGTGTCAGGTTGGAGGAGGCAGAGGGGACTTCTGCCTTTAGAGGTGGGCCCTTACTTAAGTGAGCACTGAGAAGACTGAGAGGAAGTCTCCCCACGCCTCCACCAATGAAAACGAGTTTGCAGAGTGTAGGCAAATGCCAGCCCTAGATGCTGATGTTTCCTGCTGTCTTTCTCATCTTGCTAGAGCATTCTGTCTGTCACCTGCCAAACCAAGGCGGAAATGACTGGTAATTGATCTGTCCCTTACAGTAGTATTTCTCACCTTTTTGATGGTGAAGCACAACGACCGTGTATATGACATTATAACCCCGAAGGTACACATTCAGTACTCTCTGCCAGTCTCTATTCTCTTCTTCATTTTCCTTTTTTAATGCTAGGTGGGACTTCCTACCTGGAACCAGCCATGTTAAAATCTATGCCCTAGGGGATAAGATGTTCGGTGTTGATTATCTCTGGAAGAAGTCTCAGTGGGGCTTGGCTCTCACCTCTGGTCCTCCTTGAACTTCTATATGCCTGGCCTTTGCAGCAGTCACCCTAACATGTGGTAATCTTGGGGGCTGGGAAGTATGGCTGGAGGCAAAAGGCTTGAAGTCTGAAGGAAGCCCCATGGCCAAGGTTAGGAGGACACTGCAGGGCACTCAGTGAGTGTGTGCATTTGGTTTCCTATTGGGTACAAAGGATACAGGACTTGAGGATGAGGTCTTTGGGCACATAAATGGGGCCTCTGCCCTGAGCCTGTGATGTGGGCTCAGCTACTCAGCCAACTTGATCTTGTGGAGCTTGCATTGTCCTTTCTTTGTCAGTCTATTATTGATAGCCCAGGAGATCAGTGTGTCAGCCCTGAGGGGAGAGCCTCCTTCCTCAGGGTAAAGAATGTGGCTTAGTCATGGTAAGCACTGGGGACAGAATCCTTTAGGGAGGTAGGTGCTGTCTCCTAGTTACGGAAGAAAAAGGAGGACGTGACTGGCTAGGCATCCTGACCCATAGTTCTTCCCAAGTGACTAGCTGTTTGATTGAAAGGTGGCTCCACCCCCAAGCATGGTTTTTGGCACCAACATCCAGAGAGCGCCTACTAGGTCCAGGCGCTATCTTGGGTGCTGAGGGTAGGCTATCTACAACACCATGTCTTGCATCAAGGAGTTTATGGTGTGACTGGGGGCGGCAGCCTCAGTACAGGAAGATAGGTGGTGGAAGAAGGTGCTGGCAACACAGATAAGAAACATCTTTGGCAAGGGATGGCTCCAATTCAGACTTCCCAGAGATGGACACAGAACACATTCAGGATTAGGAGACTTATTGGCCAGGGGAGGAGGCCACAGGACTGTGGGTAGAAAGGCTGGCATGTATGAGATAGCAAGTGTTGCTGAGCTTTCAGCTGATAATTTGGTATTGTCATGGAGAGCATCTGAAGGAGTGTGAAGAGCACAGTTCGTCTCATGGCTAGATCTGAGTTTGAGAAAGGGTGCGCTGACTGGAGAGTAGAGGTGGGCGTGGCCAGGGTCATTTAGTCTACTGCCCAGTTTGGGATGAGAAGTGACGATGGCATGAGGGGTAAAGAGAGATTTAGAAGAAGCAATTCATAGGATTAAATAACTGGATATGGAGTGGAGGAAAAGGAAGACTTTCAGATTTCTGGCAGATGCATGAAGTATAAGCAGACACAAATAATGGACTTGGCGGACTTTAGTGGGGAGGACAATAGAATGGGTTAGAAATGTCAGTGGCGTACCCATGTGTCAGGTAAATTATCTCTCTACCTGTCTCTGCATATCCATGTACATTCCCACTGAATGTACGTAACGACTGAGTTCAGCGGCGTTATCCCAGTGTTTCAGGTTTCTGGGTTAGACGCATGACACAGTGCCACAAACAGCAGGCGCCTGAGCACACACCGGTGTTCAGGTCTCCAGACGGCACGGATGGCAGTTTGGGGCTATCATTCTACAGCTTCCTAGTTCTGAATATGTGAAATTCAAAGTATCTGTTGAGTTTCCAAATGAAAGCGCAAAGAAAGAACATCATTCCATAGATTTGGAGCTCACACAGTCATTTGGTTTGGAGAGAGTTTGGACTAAGCGTATCTCCACTCCTTGATTTTGAACCTGGATTTTAAAATGAAAGCCTTACCCTAATTCCTGCCTTGCCTGGGGCAAGCTTTATTGGATCTTTACTATCAACTTTTCATCACTCATCTGTTTGGCCTTGAACTGTACAGCTGTTTTCATCCTGACTCTATTTCAAATCAGTATAGGCATGGATATACCCATTTGAAAGATTTGAATTTTAAGTGTATAAGATGATAGCCATTTGGAGAGCTATTTTTTTTAAGGTTGAGAAGGGGAAAAGATCTCTGTATTCTGCATGGGAAAACAGTAGAGAGCTCTTCTGTCCCTTTCCCTCTGCTCCCCGGAAATGCAGACAGCTGTCTGCGCCTCTAAGTCCTAGCTGCCTCATCTCCTCCTGTCCAGGGCCGTTCCGTTACATTTCGTTTATAAGGCGTTAAGAGTAGTTTATTTCTTTTTGGTAGCCCATTAATCCATTCACGTGTCATCTTTTCTCGTCTAACTCCAATAGGTTACGCTTAACCTTCACGAAAGGAAGCCCACGGAGTGCCTGCGCGGAGCCAGCCACCTGGCTCGGTGAAGGATGCCGGGCTGGGGGCGTTTGGATGTGCCACGGTCCTCCTTCTGCAGTGTGTTCGATTCTTACGCAATCTCAGCAAAAATGGTATCAAAAGAAAATATTTTGTGAAATAAGAAGCTCCTTTGACATTTTTAATGACCAACCTATCTTAAGATGGACATCTGTTCCATAGAATGTGAAGTTCCATGGTCTCGAAGAAGCAAATGCCCCTTTAACACTGATTCTAAATAAACATGGACATCAGAATGTTTGTTAGTGGCAGAAGAGTGAAAAAATGGCATTTTCTCCAGTTATGTGCCACTTGTTTTATCCTGAGCCTCATGGTGTTTTGGGAAGCATTTGATAACCACATTGTGAGCCACATGAAGTCCTACTCTTACCGATACCTCATAAATAGCTACGACTTTGTGAATGACAGCCTGTCTCTTAAGCGCAGCGAGGATGGGGCGACTCGCTACCAATACTTGATTAACCACAAGGAGAAGTGTCACGCACAAGACGTCCTCCTTTTACTGTTTGTGAAGACTGCTCCCGAAAACTACGCTCGACGCTCTGCGATCAGGAAAACGTGGGGCAATGAGAAGTATGTTCAGTCTCAGCTTAATGCCAACATCAAAACTCTGTTTGCCTTAGGAGCACCTTCTAATCCACTGACAAGAGAAGAACTGCAAAGGAAACTGTTTCAGGAAGACCAAGTGTACAATGATATAATTCAGCAAGACTTTGCCGATTCTTTCTATAATCTTACTCTTAAATTACTCATGCAGTTCAGTTGGGCAAATGCCTTTTGTTCCCATGCCAAATTCCTTATGACTGCTGATGATGACATATTTATTCACATGCCAAATCTTATCGAATACCTCCAAAGCTTAGAACAAATTGGCGTTCAAGACTTTTGGATTGGTCGTGTTCATCGTGGTGCGCCTCCCGTTAGAGACAAACACAGCAAATACTACGTCTCCTATGAGATGTACCAGTGGCCAGCTTACCCTGACTATACCGCTGGAGCTGCCTATGTGATCTCTAATGATGTCGCCGCCAAAGTCTATGAGGCCTCACAGACACTTAACTCGAGTCTTTACATAGATGACGTGTTCATGGGCCTCTGTGCCAATAAAATGGGGATAGTACCACAATACCATGTGTTTTTCTCTGGGGAAGGTAAGACTCCTTATCACCCCTGCATCTATGACAAAATGATGACATCTCACGGACATGTGCAAGATCTTCAGGACCTTTGGGAGGATGCCACAGACCCTAAAGTAAAAACAGTTTCAAAAGGATTTCTTGGCCAGATATACTGCAGGATAATTAAAATAGTTTACCTTTGCAGGTTGACCTATGTGGACACATATCCTTGCAGGGCTGCTTTTGTCTAATAGTACTTGAATGTCGTATGTTCTCACTGTCACTGAGCCAAACCTGAATGCGAAACCTTTAAATGTTCATCTCTACCCTAAGTGAAGTATGAATGGGAGAACAGAGAAATATTTTGAAAGCCCAGTCTCTCACAAGATTTCTTTGATTCTAGAAGCTATTCAGTATAACTTAATCTACTTCATTGCCTAAATTCATTTCAAGGAATTTATATTTAAAATGTTTTAAAACTCTCACTTGAGAACATGTTTTTTCTTTCTCTCCTAAATTGATTTTTAGAGGTTGGGGGAGAGAGAGAGCAACATCAATGTGAGAGAGAAACATTGATTGGTTGCCTCCTGTACATGCTCCGACCAGGGATCAAACACGCAACCTAGGTATGTGTCCTGACTGGGAATTGAACCCACAATCTTTTTGGTGTACAGGCTGATGCTCCAACCAACTAAGCCACCCAGCCAGGGCTCAGGGAATTGATATTTAGAAAAGGTTTATGAAAACAAAACTAAAGAGAAATTCAAGTTCCCAATACCCCATGTAAAGGTGAAGTACAGAGAAGTTATTAAGAAATCTTGCTGTTAGAATAACTGCATTTGGAAAATACTAAATGTGCAGGATAACATTTCAAAGAAAGGAATATATTGGTAAACTAGGTATAAAAGTTAATTTTTATTGAAGAGCACTTGATGGAAACGATGGGGGCCGGGGAAGATTGGCATGGGAGAAAGTACATGAATCTGGTAAAAGAAAGTCTCGGGCTCTTCAGAGGAGATTTAGGAAAATGCGCAGCAGGTCCTGGAATAACCTGGTTTTGTTAGGCCTCATTTTATAATGTTGATAAGATGCTGTTGGAACTTCACTCTTGTTTATATCAGTTAACCTACTGTAAAATTGTTTCGTTTTACGTTGTTTTGCAGCAGTTCCAATAACTTATTGACAATGTTAAGTGAGAACTTACTGTACATTTTCTTTATGAACAGCCAAATCACCTATTGTTACATCCCTGTAGCTGTTTTACCTAGATGGTGCTGGAGCCATTTAAAACATATTGATGTCTTTTTTTTCAAAGTTTAATGTAAAATTGAGAAGTCATTAGCTCTGCCCTAACTGGTACTTTATGCTTTTTTTTAAGTCATTAGAAAATAACACAAAACAGGGGCAACTTGTTACCCATTGGGTCCTTCTGTGGGGAGAAATCATTGCTAATTCAAATAAGCTGGTTTTAATTCAATGAATTTTTCAACTGGTTTTTAAATATTCAATATAGGTTTGTTTTAAGGTAGTTACTTGAATGTAGTTTGCATAGAGGAATATAAGACTTCAAAAAGGAAAGAAAGAACATTAAAAGCCTCTTTCCTCCATAATTTATAAAATAAAATTCTTAGTGTCTAAGTTATTAAAATGATTACTAAAATTAGCCTACCCCTCCCCAACAAGGTCTATAAACCACAGTGTTTTTGTTTGAAGTTCAGACTTTAAAATTGAGGGTATTAAACATCACATCAAAGCTATAGTATCTTTTAAAAAATCTATTCTTTTATCAAAATAACTATCAGGTATTTTCAGCTTTTAAATATTTCAAACTTGAAATTGGAATGAAAGGTGGAAAAGTGGCCAGAATGAGGTTTAAAGCATTTGTAAAGCTGTGTGCTCCATATAAGCAAAGAGACGTGGCTGAGATCTAATAGAGTAAGGGTCACCTATTTGACAAGGCAGGGTAGCGATGTGATCATGATGCAAATGACCTTCTCTCACTACAGAAAGAACTAGGTGATATATGTTACTAGGAGGATTGTATGAAGGCCAAAATAACAACTTCAGCAAAAGCTGTTGTACTGATTGTAGAAATTTTGTCTGCAGAGGTGTCTTAGGGAAAACTAGGTGTTTCTCTCATTTAATTAGATAATTAATGTTTGAAACATGGAAAGCAAAACAATTAAAAAAAGAATTCTCAGTAAACACAACTAGATGATGGCATATATAATTTTTGCAGGTAGCTCTTTAATGTTTATGGAATTAATTTTTTCTTTCAAAAATTGATGCTCATTTATATTGATTGCTCAGAGAATTCAGAATTTTTAACTAATGTCAAAACTATAGTGTCAATCATTCTAGTCTGCAGTTACTTTAGGTTCAGGGTTTTTAGATCATTACAGTTTAAATTTTCTGACAAACTTTAAAAACTGCAGAGAATAAAAGCACATTTTGACAAAGCAAATTTGTAATTAATTTTTATTTGTTGATTCTTTCATAACCATTTGCCTTTTGGCCATACACATATGCTGTGTATCTACACTTGTAACTTTAAATTTCTAATTGGATGAAAACATCAGTATCTCTGGCCATTGAAATGATCTTGTTTACAGCAATACTTTGGTGAAACAATTATTTATTTATGAGAGAGCTCTCCTCAAATGTGTTCATCTTTTTCTGCTTAGAATAGAACACTTAATTTAAAGGAAATATGAAGGCACTTCCTTTTGTAACAAGAAGGATGTTGCTAGATGCTTCCTTCATCAGACTTAAAGTGCTGAGAAGAATATTTGTAAATACAGTAAAAGGCTTCCAACCTTTTAAAAAGGAAGATAAAACTTTGGTGCTCCAATGCAAGGCTGTCTTAAAAACCACAAACAAAGGGATAATAGACTGTCAGCCTGGATGGTCACTCGAGCAGAAAAGACAGTTGTACACAGTGTTATTGTTAAAAACATTTTACCTCTTGGTTGGATTGCATCTTGTTTTTCATATTATTAATTTTATACCAAAATGTTAAATAATTATATTATTTGAATTTTGCTTATATGTCAAAATAATTTGTTTTTTTAAATAAATCTGTGATTTACAATAAACAGCTTGAAAATTGTCAGCAGATGTGTATTTTCACAAGGGCTTTTGAACTCCTGTGTGAACAGCATTTGTTCGTATATCGCAAGCTTGCTCTGTTTAAGCTCGGAGAGGCCTCTAGTACACAGTCTTGATCCCGCTGCGTTCGGACGTGCTGCTGTGCCCAGGGTAGAACACGCATGTGTCCTCTACCTCATGGAGCCACCTAAAATGCCTCTTTGTTTTGTTAAATGACTTATGTCAGAATGCCTAAGTGAGGAAATGCTCCTAATAGACTATTTAGGAGGGGAGAATGTAACCGGTAGCCATAGTGCCTTAAGACACTATTTGAAAAGGTCATACTTTCCTTTTATTTGATGTCATGAACGGTCTGAAAATAGATTCAAATTTAGTCCTAGTCTCGCAATGTCAGGAACGTTCTCAGGTCCTCCCTCTGGATGGCTGGTACTTCAGTGTATTTGTACATAATGTTTTCTCATCTGCTTCTCACCTGATTCATGCCTGTTTCTTGGAATAGTATATGCTGTGATTGAATCTGTACATTTTTTTAAGACTTGGAAGCACCTGAATTACTTGGTTATAGCAGAACTTTTTACTTGCAAGGCATGGGTGGGGTGTTTGTAGCTGGAACTAAATGATGACCACCTGGACAAATTAATTAACTTGACCTCTATGTCAGACTGCAGGTGCACACCATAGCTGCAATGAAAATGGGACCAGAGAACTCCTGATATGCAGGGTTAGTCATCCTGCTGTAATAATGAGAGAAATGTTAGGTGTCTTCCTGACTCCTTCCTGCAGTCACTGCATGGTGCAGTGAAACAAGCCTCAATACAGATTTCTTTATGATAATCCTTTGCTCCAGAACTCCAAGCTCCTTACTGCCTCCAGCATCAAATCAAATGTCTTCTACCTCATTTTCAAGGTCTTATGTAATCTTCCTTTCCTTCTTCATTCCCTGTAGCTTTATTTTTCCCATTGCCACTATTATCCATTACAAATCTCAGTCATGACCATGCCTGTGAGTTTGTTTCCCTTGCCAGGAACACCATTTCCCCTATATCTGTTGACATCTTGGAAACCAAGTCCTAACTGTTCTATTAAACATCTGCCCTCCTCCCAAAATAGCCATTATTATTTACACTTACCACTTATGTTAATTTCTTACCTATTAATTGTTTCATGTGTGTTTTCCAGCTAAAGTCTAGTCCTGAAGGTAGGGACTAAGTACAGTGCTACCACACAGTGCTTAAAAATTATTTTTTTCATACATAATAAAGTAACATTATTCTGGCTAGCTATCCAAATAATGAAGATAAATTATTCAGAACCCTGAGAGTATGTGGAAGCTACGTTCACATCCTCCCAGGATCAAACTGGACTTACAGCTAAATTATAGAACAATCATCTAAAATAACCAACTGCAGATTAGCTGAAGAGAAGCCTTATAACCAAGGATTTACATAAGAAGCCACATTGAGGTTGGTGGGAAGGGCAGAGACACGAAAAAGTTTGGCCTGCTCCCATGGGTGGCAGCTGAGGTTTCAGAGGCATATCACAGCTTTAGGGGGTTCCCCCTGAGAAGCGTGGAATCTAAACCCAAAGTTGGGCTCCCAGCCCAGAGCACCAGAACTGGGGAAGGTGCCCACATAACACCTGTATGTGAAAAGCAGTAGCATTTCTGTCTGCCAGGGAGAGACAGGAGTCTACTAGAGACACAGGCATCCTCTTAATGGTTCGCAGCCACTCACCCTCAGCTGCACTGGAACAAGGGCATAGCAAACTAGCATTGTGTGAGGAGAGTCAGGTTCATGCTCTGTGGTGAGAGCTGAAGGGTCAGCTGCCAGTATGCCCATGCTAAATCAGTCTGTATCACAGATGCCATCTTTGTTGGGTGGAGCACTCCCCTTCGCGCTGCATCAGCCTGTGGGAAAGCAATAGCCCACCCTCTGAACTCCCTCTTACCCCATCGTGTGCAGCTTATGTCTGCTGAGGAGTACAGCTGGAAGCTCTTGCAGTGACTGTGCCTAACAGGCAGCTGGCAGGCAAAGGCAGGTGGAGGTGAATCTCCGGGTGCTTTAGGACATTTGCTGTCCACCCCTTAGACTGGTGCTAATAAAGCTGGCCTTAGTGTGCAGCTTGGTCCTTTCCGTGCACATCCAGGCCTAGCAGTGGCAGCCTCAAACTGGACTGCTGATAGCTCCAAACAGGTTACTCAGGGCCAGTCACAGGTAGTGTTTGACATTGGTCTGCACCAGAGTCCCTCTAAAGAGGCCCCAGAATAAGCACACCCAATGGCCAGCTTCAGACAACAACAGAGCAGGATCCAATAAGCTTCAGAAATGGCACATCTGAAGAAAGCTCTTGGCAGGCACCAAGCCCTGCTGGGGCTAATTCCAATTCATGTGCTCAGCACCTGAACAGCAACTTGCACACTGTAGTCAGGGTTGAGCCTCAAGTAAGCTAGCCTGAGGGTTGATCCCACACACAAATGGGCCAATAGCAATCAAGACTCAATTACAACAGGAGGGCTCACATAACACACACAAGGGACATTGCCAGAGCACCAGTAAGGATGATGAGGGAGACTGCCCCACGGAACCCCACAGGACACCTACTACATAAGGCCACCCTACCAAGATGGAGAGTCATAGCAGATCTCCCTGTCACATAGCAACAAACACAAAGAGGTGGCCTAAATAGAAAGCAAAGAAAGAGATACCAAATGGAAAAAAAAAGAGGAAAATATATTAGAAAAAGAGCTAAATGAAATAGAGGAAGGCTATTTATCAGATATAGAGTTCAAAGTAATGATTATAAGGATGCTCAGCAACATGAAAAGGGACATAGAAGCCATAAAAAAGGAGTAGTTAGAAATGAAAAATACAGTATCTGAAAAGAATACATGAAGGAATAAACAGTAGGTTGGATTAATCAGAGGATCGAATCCGTGATTTGGGAGACAAGGTAGAAAAAAACACCCAATCAGAGCAGCAAAAAGAAAAATGGATTAAAAAAAGTAAAAATACTTTAAGGGAACTTTGGGATGACATGAAACATAACAATATCAGCATCACAGGGGTACCAGAAGAGGAGCGAAAACCAAGGATCAAGGACCTATTTGAAGAAATAGCGACTAAAACTTCCCTATAGTGGTAAAGGAAAAAGATGTGCAGAAAATCCTAAACAAGATGAAGCCAAAGAGACCCACACCTAGACACATTATAATTAAAATGGGAAAGATTAAAGACAAAGAGAGAATCTTAAAAACCATAAGGGAAAGACAGTATCCTACATGGGAGGTCTCATAAGACTGTCAGCTGATTTCTCAACAAAAACAGTTTGGGCCAGAGGGACTGGCATGAAATACTCAAAGTGATGAAAAGCAAGGACCTACAACCAATACTCCTTTACCCAGCAGGGCTATCATTTAAAATTGAAGGAGAACTAAAGAGTTTCCTAGATAAGGAAAAGGTAGTTTCTTACCAACAAACAAGTATTATAAGAAATGTTAAAGGGTCAAGAAGAAGGAGAAGAAAAAAAAAAACAGAGGGACACAGTTAGAAGAATAAAATGACATTAAATACATACCTATCAATAATCACTTTAAATGTAAATGGCTTAAATGCTCTAATCAAAAGCCAAATGGTAGTTGAATGGGTAAGAAAACAAGACCCATATATGTGCTGTCTACAAAAGACTCAGCTCAGAATGACACACACAAACTAAAAGTAAAGAGATGAAAAAATATATTTCATATAAGTAGAAAGAAGGAAAATACTGGGGTAGCAATATTTACATCTGACAAAGCAGACTTTAAAACAAAGGTTCTATTAAGAGATAAAGGACACTACATAATAAAAAAGGGAGCAATCCAGTAAGAGGATGTAACCCTTGTAAACATTTATGGATCCAACATAGGAGCACCTAAACATGTAAAGCAATCTTGATGGACATGAAGAGGTTGACAGAAACACAGTCATAGTAGGGGCTTTAACACCTTTTTGAAATCAATGGATAGATCTTCCAGACAGCAAATCAACAAGGAAAGGGTGGCCTTATATGACACACTGGATTAGATGGATTTAATTGATATCTTCAGAGCATTTCACTCCAAAGCTGCAAAATATACAATCTTTTCAAGTGCACATGGAACATTTTCTAGGATAGACCACATGTTAGGACACAAAACAATTCTCAATAAATTTAAGAAAATTGATATATCAAGCATCTTCTCTAACCATAGAAGTGTGAAACTCAAAATCAACCACAAGAAAAAAAGTGAAAAACACAAAAGACATGGAGGCTACATAATATGTTACTAAACATTGAATGGGTTAACAACTAGAGCAAGGAAGAAATTGAAAGATGCACAGAAACAAATGAAAATGAGAACACAACAACCCAAAATCTATAGGACAAGGGGAAAGCAGTCCTAGGAGAAATTCATAGCATTACTCACCTACCTCAAGAAACAAGAAAAATATCAAATAAACAATCTCAACTTATACATAAAGGAACTTGAAAAAGAAAAAGAAACAAAGCCCAGAGTGGAAGGAAGAACATAATAAAGATTAGAACATAAATAAATGACATAGGATCTAAAAAACAATATAGAAGATTGGTGAAACCAAGAGCTGATTCTGTGAAAAGATAAACAAGATTGACAAAACTTTAAGTAGATTCATCAATAAAAAAAGAGAGAGGACCCAAATAAATAAAATCAGAGAAGAAAGAGGAGAAGAAAATATTACATACAACAATAAGCAAAAAAAAAATTGGACAATCTGGATGAACTGGATAAATTCCTGGAAACATACAATCTTCCAAAACCAAATCAGGAAGAATCAGAGAATGTGAATAGGCAGATTACACCTAGTGAAACTGAAGTAGTAATCAAAAAAACTCCCAACAAACAAAAGTCCTGGGCAGGTGGCCTTAACAGGTGAATGTTACCAAACATTCAAAAAAGAAATAACATTTATCCTTCTCAAACTATTCCAAAAGTTTCAGGAAGACAGAAGACTTGCCAGCTTTTTTTGTCATGGACAATAGTGTGGTGATTGACAGAGGGAGAGGGTCAGGGTAGTGGAGGTGGGATTATGGGAGATCGGTGTTGATTTTTGCAGACTGGACTTGGGGTGGTGAACACACAATACAGTGTACAGATGATGTGTTGTGGAACTGTGCACCCGAAATCTGTATAATTTTTTTAACTAGTGTCAGCCCAATAAATTCAATAAAAAGGAAAAAAAGAACCCTAATGGACACCATCTGATATAATATTTTACCTATACTACTTGAAAGTTTATAATTTATTTGAGAAAATCTGAATACTTACCATATGCCATGCATATTGTATTTACCAACTCTAACCCCCAATTATTTGTTATGCATTAAAACTCAAATATTTAAAATCAAAAGTGAATAAGGAAATATAAACTGTTGCAGCAAAGATTAGTGACTTTAAGGTATTCAAAGCTGGTGGTAGAACAAAAACAGTAGTCTTATAAAGTCTATTATTAGCACAGGTAGCTAAATATTAATAAAGAAAGGAAGGAAGCAAAGGAAGTCAATGTTAAGCATAGTCAACTAAGGAGCATATCCTGCTTAACCAGAGAGCTACAGCTTCACACACTCCAGGGGAACAGCAGCATTGTCCGCCAAGAGGATAACACCTCTCTCTTCCCCTGTGTAGGCAGCAGCCTGCCAGACTGTAGGTCGGGTGGTCAGGTGGTCAGGTGGTCATGGTGCCGGGTTGTTGGCAGTAGGGGGTCGTGAGCACATGCGCACTGCTAGTCAGTGGCCTAAGGGGAGGCGCTATGATGAGGTTCGCACAGTAGGAACTAAAACGGCAATCATAGAGGCCTGCCTGTCCAGCTTGAGAAAAGGATTGGACGGGATAAAAGAAAGAGACCCCTGAAGATCTGGGAAAATAGATTGGTTAGTGGGTAAGTCCAGTGAGCTCATGAAAGCTTGGTGAGTTGATTGGTTAATTTACAGAAGCGCCTGGTCCTTCCCAAGCCCAAGATGATATAACCTGAGCTCAAAGAAGACAAAGGCCCCTCTTCCTCTCTCTCCCCTCCCCACACCCTCCCGCGCCCCCATAACACGTGTTCCTCCCATTCATTGGTTCCCGAGTCCTGTGTCTCAGGCCGGGAACAGACTAAGCTAGCCGAATTGGGACAGAGACACGGACTGAATCAATGGCGCAAAGAATGTGCACACCGGCCCTATTTCTGGGCCTGATGAAGGCAAGACTGGATTTCTTTCAGAGCGTGATAGCCGTAGATAAGATTTGGGAACCTGCGGCAGCTTCTATTTTCACCTAAATAAATCTTAACCACCAGGCCTCATTTTCCCCTGTGGGTCTCACAAAGTGCTTTTCTGGCAACACCATAAGGACCCCACTTCTACGGGCAACACCATCTTTGGCTTAGTCCACTAGCTATTTTTGCCTTTTCCCAACATTCTTTTGCAAGAATCATAAAGGTATTTTTGTTTCATTAAATGCTGTAACTTTTCTTTGTATTTCTCATTAGAAGTATGATTTAATGATCTACTGTGAATTCATGCAATAATTCATCAACTAACTTAAAGGACTATTTAACCAAGACTTCTATGATGATAAGACTAATAAAAGACCTGTAATTCCAAAAGTAAAATTACAATGATATAAGTAGGTAGGGTTGCAGTAACAGAAAGGTCCCAAAAGATATACTACCACTCGAGAAAAACAACAGAACACCTTGCCAAGCACTGCTTTTCAGAGACAACCCAACTAAACACACTTTCAGATATGCTGCATTTAGCCATTTATGATAGCTCAAAGACACATTACAATCAATAAGAGTCTACATGTTTCTTGGCACCTTAAAGTGAAAGACTACAAAGTAGTGTAATTAAACTAACATTGGCTTTAATGAAGGAGCAAGTTCCTGAAGGTGCTTATTCATTGATGGAACAGGCGTTTTTTTTAGAGGCCTGTGGAGAACTGAGCACGACAAACCCTGGGGTTAAAACGACTCCTAAGTCAGTAAGTCAAATGGTGTGAGTGTGAACGATGTGATGGGGGTTCTAAATACAGAGAAGTTTTATTTTAAATGAGTTTTTCTCTTCTGCTTTTGGTCTTTACCACTGAACTGCAGGACATTCACATGCATTGTAAACACCTTCCTGTAGGCCAAAAATAGTATTAAATTTGTATAAACTGCGTCTTCTGGGAACCTATTGCCTTTAAATGCTTTTAAACCAATAATTCAATTAACATCAACAATAGTTTACATTTTCTTTTTT
>JAPYXV010005909.1:0-10182 GCA_028533065.1 Trachops cirrhosus | reverse complement strand
TTGCGACCAGAATCAACCAATTCTGTGAGCATCCTGATCACCAGTGCTTTGAACTGTGCATCTGATAGGTTGGCTATCTCTTGGTCACTTAAAAGGATGGGTTCTGGGGCTTTCAATTCTTCTTCTGTTTGAGCCATCGCTGCTGCTGCTTTTTTTTTTTTTTGATCTGGTCGCACCTGTTGTGTATGAGGGGTGGAGCCTTATGTGTTCACCAGGGCAGGACAACCCAGTTGCTGGGTTGTGATGCTGTATGTGGGGGCGGGTTCCAAGAAGGAACAATGGCGCTTGCTCTGCTCTCCGTAGGACCCCAGACCCTTCTGCCAATTTCCATGAGCTAACTGGGCCTCTGGTGGCAATTCCCATGTGAGTGGGCTTGTGCACCCCACAGGACTCTCCTTTTCAATCAGTGCCCTAAGGCTCTATTTCCCAGCGCTGGGACCCTGGGTTTTGTACAGTGCCTTGCTTCATAATGGCCGCCTCGCTCGGTCTGCTGATTGCCACCCCTCGGCCGGGGGCCGCCAGCCACCCCTTATGTGCCCAGGGTCTGCCCACTGAGGTCTTGTGTACCCCGGTTGCGTTAGGTGTCTGGTCCCAATGCTCTCTGCTCTGTGACCCATGCTCGGCTGCCCAACTCTGCCCCTCCTACCGGTCTGGATGAACATGTCTATTTTAACTCCTTGAGTGTCCAACTTCCATACGGTTCAATTTTCTGTCAGTTCTGGTTGTTATTCTGTTTCTGAATTGTTGTTGTCCCTCTCTTGGTTGTGCGAGGAGGTACAGTGTGTCTACCTATGCCTCTATCTTGGCTGGAAGTCCACCATAAGCCTTTTGCTCCAGCTGTTGTTGGAGTATACGCTCATTCCTAGTTTCATGCCTCTGGGTCTTTAAAACATGCTCTTGTGTCTGGGGTGCCTTTCTCATTGCCTTTGTTTGGTTGATTCTTTTTACTTTTTTAATTTTTAAAGCTCACCTCTTCTAGGAATTTCCCCTTGACCCTGATCTCCTAATGGAGGTATCTGTTCTATCCTGCCTCAGAGCCCTCTAGCTATCTCTCTCAGGCTCTTTCAGCCCTATAGTAGTTATAGTGCTTGTTGTATAACTACAGATTTACTCATCTATCTCCATGGCCCATCTGGAAGCTCCTGGAAGACAGGATCTCTAGTTGCTTAGTCTTTGTATCCTAGCACTTGGCACATGTTTGGGATACAGCAAGTCTCAGTAAATATGTGTTGAAAGATAAATAATCTGCTGGTTTGAGGTGGTGACAACTGAAGTTCTGTAGTAAGCAGTAAGGATTTCTTCATCTTTTCACAGTGCACAGATTTCTGGTCTTTTGTTAGCTCTCCTATATGGGAAAATGAACAAGGTCTTTGAAAAAAAATATTTTTCTGGATTGGTGTGGCTTTTAACTGCTCATCTGGGTTTGAAATGGCTTTGGCATGGGTGTGAAACTGCAGGTAGTAAGTGAGCAGTGTGTCTGGGTTGCATGGGTATAGTGCTCTTCTGTTTTTCTGGATGTTCTCCATGTTTTTATGAGCTACAACCCAAACATCTGGCTTCTCTGAAGTCAGGGTTTGTGCCTTGCTGTTTATTGAAACGGTTGCCTTTCAGGGTAAAAGTCTGTAATACTAACCAAGCTTCTTCTACAGTGTTTTCTGTATTGGCATAACCAGAGGCTGCAGTAGCTGTTTTAGGGAGAGCTACCACAAGTGGAATCCCTGAGCAGTGAGAATCAGGATGGAATAATTGGGAAGAATTGCCTCCTACTTTGTGGCAGAGCAAGGTCCTTTAGGCAAAATAGAAGAAGGTGTAGAGAAGGTGATGATGACAGAGACAAAAGAGTAAGGCCAACTGATAGGTGAGGTGGTAGTTTTGTAAGGAAACTAGAAAGAACTGGACCCCCTGCTCTAAAGGTGAGGCAAGGGAGGACCTCTTGGCATCTCTCACACCATTGATACTCTTAAAATGATAGTCTTACTCATGACCCAGTGGGATTGGGTTCAAAGCATCTGCTGCCCGTAACTTGGGCTCCAAATGCTTACTGATTATTGGCCAAATGTGCTTTGCCTGGAGGCTGATTGTGAGGCCGATTGTTTCTAGGTTATATTTACCTGGGCGAGTTGCTAACTGGCACATCATTCCCTTTTAGCAAATCTGGGGCTGTGAGAAGGCAGCTAGCAAGTCATCCCCATAGAGTCTGCTGCGGCAGGAGAGACTTCCGGGGTCCTGCTGGCATCCCCATCACAAGCTCACTCACTGGAACCCAGAGGCTCCAGTCTAGGGTGTTGCTGTTGGCTGAGCTGTACCCCTGTCAGTTGCAGGCTGATGACTCCTGGCAGGCTGGGATTTGGTTGGTGGCGTCTTGCAGAGCCCCCTGACCCTACCTGCTGTTGTGAATCTTGTTGTATCTCTCTTGTACACACCCTTGAATGTCTTGTGATACACTACTCTTAAGACAGACCAATATTAGAGGCAAAAGTGTCTATCTTGGGTTTATGTGTGCTTAAAAAAGGTACATTTAAAAAAAATGTAGCCCAGTGTGGCGATTTTTCCATGCTCAGAATGTGTTTGTCATGTTTTTGCTGCCCTGCAGAGACCAGCAGGGCTGTGAAGAGAAACCACCTCATTAGGAGACTCTAGAAGAAAATGGAGCTTTGCTGGCACTTCTCCAGGGATGTGGGCTTCTCCCCTCTCAGACCACCTAGGCCAGGGCCGGGGGACTGCTCCGCAGGGCCATGTGCTCTGTGCCAGTGTCCAGGGATCTTAGGGAATTTAATTAAATAACTGGTAGACTAGGGGATGTTTAAAGTTGGATTTTTGCTGGGTTAGATTCCCAGTCATAGCACATACTAGGGGTCCCCTGTTGAGGGCGTTCTAGAGGCAGCTGGCAACTGATCCATGTTTCTCTCCCTGTCTTTCTCCTTCCCTTCCCCTCTCTCTGAAAACAGTTACCAATAAAAATAAAATCTTCAAAAAAGTTAGATTTTCTTGACATTAAATGGTTATTTAATATTAATTTATTAGTGCTTTTTAATATTGCCTCTTGAACTCAAGTTTGGTTACTGCAGTTGACATAGATATTTGACAAACCCAAGTTCGGTGTGGACGTGTGGGGCACAGTGGACTTGAAGCAGGAGGGGGAAGAGAGAACATATTTACAGCTGCTGAAATAATTCAGCTGTTTCTCTTGCTGATTGCTCTCCTCCTCTGTACTGCTTATGCAGTAAATTGTTAATGGGATGGGCTCTTGCTGTGCCAATCAGGGTTGGGATGAGGCCATTTTAATTGTTGGGAATAAAGTCTGAGATTGGGAGGAACATTTTAAGTTTGAAACTAATGCCACATTCCCTCCACTCAGTCCCAGCACAGAATCTAAGCGTTGGGTTTGATATGAGGGCTGCATCCTGTTGGGTAAAAGCAGGCACTGAACCATTGTTGATTGGGTAATGAGGGAAAGTGAGATGAAAGTCCAGGGCTAGGGTTCAGTTTACAGAGCTGCAGACAAGCTGAGTTGCCCATAGACAAAAAAGTTGACTTTGGCCTGGTTGGCAAGCCCTTATAATGTCTCCCTCCCTGAAAAATCTGCTCTGCACAGTTGCCATGGTGAGTGTGATTATTCTGGATTAAGGTGTTCATCTCTCTACCCACCTATTCATTCACTTATTTATCAGCCGTACTTCTATTGAGTGCCACTGTGTCCTAGAGCCTGCACTAGCTAGGGAAGAAACAGTGGATGAAGAAGGAGTCCTTACCATCAGGGAATGTGTATTGGGTTGGCCAAAAAGTTTTTTTAGTTTTTTCCATACGATGGCTGTAGTAGTGCTTAGTTGTCTTTAACTTCATTCAAAACAATTTTGTTAGATTGTGTTGTGAAAACTCTTATATCATTGGCATTTTATTTTATTTTTATTTTTAAAAGATTTTATTTATTTTTAGAGAGAGGGGAAGGGAAGGAGAAAGGGAGAGAACACCAATGTGTGGTTGCCTCTCATGTGGCCCCCACCAGGGACCTGGCCGGCAACCCAAGCATGTGCCCTGACTGGGAATCAAACCGGTGACCCTTTTGTTCACAGACTGGCACTCAGTCCACTGAGCCACACCAGCCAGGACTCAGTGTGCATTTTTTAAAATATATTTTATTGATTATGCTATTACAATTGTCCCATTACCCCCTCTTCATTCCCCTCCACCCTGCACACCCTCTCCCACCCACATTCCCCCCTTTTGTTCATGTCCATGTGTCATAAGTTCTTTAGCTTCTACATTTCCCATACTCTTCTTGCCCTCTGTGCATTTTTAAAAAACTTATCAAAATTGGTGAATTTTTGTATAGCCATTTTAATATTGAAGGTGGAAGAACATATACAACATTTTTGGCATATTATGCTTTATTATTTCAAGAAGGGTAAAAATTCCCTATCCCCACCCCTTGGTGACCTCTGATCTACTTTCATCTTTATGAATTTGCCTATTCTAGATATTTTATATAAGTGGAATTATACAATATTTATCCTTTTGTGTCTGGCTTATTCCACTTAGCATCCTGTTTTCAAAATTCATGTTTTAGTATGTATCATAACTTCATTTCTTTTCATAACTGAATGATATTTCATTTTAATGTAGGTTAATAAGTAGGTTAATAATAAATATTACAATAATTAATAAATTAATACAAGAATAAACTGTGTTTTGTCAACTCCCAACCATAAGCCTACTTTTGCCCACCCCCATATATACCACATTTTAAAAATCTGTTTTAAAAATCTACTTGGTTATTGATGGTTACTTAGATTTTTGCTACCTTTTGACAGCTGTGAACATTCACATGCAAGTATCTGTCTGAGTCACTATTTTTCAGATATTTGGGTATTAGAAGTGGAATTTCTGTCCTGGCAGGTGTGGCTCAGTGGATTGAGTTGCTGGCCCATGGACTGATAATTTGCCAGTTTGATTCCTGGTCAAGGCACATGCCTGGGTTGTGGGTCAGGTCCCTAGTTGAGGGTGTGCAAGAGGCAACTGACCAATGTTTCTTTCTCTTTAAAAATTAATAAATAAAATCCTTCATTTAAAAATTCTGATGAAGTTTAACTTATATATTTCTTCTCTCGTCTCTTGTTTTTAGTGTCATATTTAGGAAACTGTTGCCCAATCCCAGGTCATGAAGTTTTGCCCTTATGTTTTCTTCCCTAATAAAAAAGAATTTTATATAGCTGTTAAGTTTAGTTTTTTGATCCATTTTCAGTATGGTGTCCTTGTTAAAACCAGACTACAGATGTGGGAGTGTATATTTACATCAGTACCATGCTGTCTTGTTTACTATAGCTTTGTGATAATGTTTTGAAATTGGGACATGTGACTCCTCCAACTTTGTTATTCTTCAAGATTGTTTTGGGTATTCAGGGTCCCTTGAAATTCCATATGAATTTTAGAGCATGTTTTTCCATTATTGCAAAAAATGCTGTTGGGATTTTGACAGAGATTGCATTGAATCTGGATATTGCTCTGGGTAGTATTGTCGTGTTGACAATATTAAGTCTTCTAACTTTTGAACACAGAATGTCTCTATTTAGGTCTTCTTTAATACCTTTTAGCAAGGTTTTATAATTTTTAGTGTATAAGTCTTTCACCTTGTTTAAAGTCTCTCTTCCTTTGGTAAATTTATTTCTAAGTATTTTGTTCTTTCTGATGCTATTTAAATGGAGTTATTTTCTTTTAAGAACTTTTAAAAAATATTTATTTATTTTTAGGGAAAGGAGAGGGAGAGAAAAATCAGTGCTCAAGAGATACATTGATTGGTTGCCTCTCACATGCCCCCAACTGGGAATCTTGCCTGCATCACAGGCACGTGCCCTGACCAGGAATTAAACTGGTGATCTTTTTTTTAAAAAATTTAGACAAATACCTTTATTTGGTTTTAAACACATAAAAGCAGTACACATATGCGTGCGGAGGCTGATCAAGTCCTGTAGTGGAAAGGTAACAAAAGGTACAAACAACTATCCATATCAAAAGCATAAGAGTCTTTATATCCTTTCTTAAAGAACAGTGACATTCTATACAAATGAGAGGGTTATGACAAATAACTTTTAAAGTTCAAGAGCATTTCACAGTAATGAGGTATAATAATACACAAGAAGTCTTACAAACTTCTCTCTTGTCCAATACTCACTGAAGTCTCATTTGTTTTTCAGGGGGGCTTTTAATGCTCATTGTCTGTTGGATGTTCTTTGTGGTCTACTCCTGAGATTTTACAGTTTCTGGTGTAGGTTCTGCCTCTTTCTTTGTCTGGTCCACTGGGACAGGCTTTTCTCCAGACTTCTGCTGCACAAATTTGGGTGAAAATTTTTGTTCCAGGTCTGGGAGTAAAGCATCCACACGTTGCCTTTGCAAAATAGAGCTCGGTTCTTCTTTCCTTTTGGTTTTAGGTTTGACTTTATCTTGCTCTTCATGATCTTTGAAGTGCCACCAGTACCCTTTGGAAGGACGATATCTACAGTATGACATAGCTTCATCAAAAGCTGACTGAATGCCATACACCACAGTAAGCACTCTAGAGTTTATAACTGGTCGTAAGTCTGGTGCCTGATAGATCACTCCAGCAATGATACAGCAATCAGCCCAGTGGGATAACTTTATTAGGGGACTGCTGCTGTTGCTTCTGAATAATAAAAAGAATGGACTCTTGAGCACGTAAAAGGATGTATTCCATGCCAACCACCTGATTTAAGTGTTCTAATGTTAGTCTCTGCATTTTGACCACTTCATTTATTATGTGTTCTGTCGTAAAAGGGATTGCTTCTTTCTGAAAAGTAATCTAGGACATTTCCATTGTTCAAAGCAGAGATCCATGAGCTGTCAACCCAAGAAATTCCCAGCAGATTATCTTGGATATCCACTGCTGCCATAATTCCAAAAGTGTTCACAGGCTCATTATCCGGCACAGAGAAAAGTAACAACTATCGAACTGGTGATCTTTCAGTTTGCAGGCCAGTGCTCAATCCACTGAGCCACACTGGCCAGGGCTGGAGTTAGTTCCTTAACTTCCTTTTTGGATTACTTGTTGCCAGTGTATAAAAATACAATTGACTTTTGAGTGATTTTGTATTTGCAACTCTGCTGACTTTGTTAGCTCTGTCAGTATTTTTTTTTTTTGTAGATTCTTTAGTTTTCTTCATATAAGATCATGCCATCTGTGAATGGAGATAGTTTCGCTTCCTCCTTTTCAATATGGATGCCTTTTCTTTTTCTTATGTAATTGGTCTGTCTAGAATTTCCAGTATTATGTTTAATAAGTGGCAAAAGCAGATATTTTTGTGTTGTTTCTGATCATAAGAGAAAAACTTTCAGTCTTTCACCATTGAGTATGATGGTAGCTATGGTTTCTTGGTTCTTCATATATCACCTTTCATTATGTTAATGAAGTTCTCTTCTATTTCTGTTTTATTGAGTATTTTTATAATGAAAGGGTATTGGATTTTGTCAAATGCTTTTTTTCTGTATCAGTTGAGGTGATCAGGTTTTTTTCCTTTATTCTGTCAATGTAATTTATTAAGTGGATTAATTTTCATGGGTTGAGCCATTCTTGAATTCATGGGATAAATCCCTCTTGATCGTGTTGTATAATCCTTTTAATATGCTGCTGAATTTGGTTTGTTGAGGATTTTTGCATGTATATTCATAAAGGGTATTAGTCTGTAGGTTTTTTTTTTTTTTTTTGTAGGGTCCTTGTCTTGCTTTGGTATCAGGGTAATTCTGGCCTCAGAGAATGAGATAGGAAGTATTCCCTTCTGAGCTTTGTTTGTTTGTTTGTTTTTTGAAATTTTAGAAGGCTTGGTATACTGCTGCCCTTAATAGGGGTAGTGACCTGTTACTTTGCTGGCTAGTTGGCCCTGATCTATGTGGCAGGAGGGTACCTATTTGGAACTTTGACCTTGAAGCTGGGCCAGGTCAACTTTTCCATATTTTTTTGTCCACATCCATCTTGGCCACTTGTTTAGGGAGCCAGTAATACTGTTGATGCAGACTGGGAGCTCTGCTGGCAGAAGGGTCAAGTTGGTAAGTTGGTCTTTAAGCTTGTGGTTTTTCCCTTGTGCTCTCTCTTTCCTTGGGCTGTTGGATGGATGGTCTGTTCTTAAGGTTGCTGAATAAGAACAAGGCCTCTGAGCCATCCCAGGGGTCAGATCAAGTCAGCAGGCAATGGAGCTGGTTCTGTATTAAGACTAATATTTATTTTAAATGTGTTCTCATATATCTAGCATTTCAGGAAGAAAGACTCCATTGAGCTTTCAATAATTCTGACTTCTTCCTCAATCATAGAGGTGGCTACACACACTTTTTTCAAAAAAAAAAAAAAAAAGAAAAAAGAAAAAAAGTAGAAAAAAATTACTACTTTTTTCAAAGTAGTAATTCATATATGTGTGCTGTTATGTTCTTCTGCTCACCTATTTTATGTACCTTTTTTTGTGCATCACCATAGTCTATATTTTCATCTATTCAATGGTATTATTTTCCATTGCGCTGTTTCAGATGACCTCTTTTTAGATTGTTAATGTTAATTCAATCAACAGATATTTTTTGAGTGCCAAGCACAGTACTGAGCAATGAAGATACAGCAGTGAGTTGTGTGGACAGTTGTCCTTGCCCTTGTATAGCTCTCAGTCAGATGGGTTCTAGTTGCTACAGGCCTGTGAAAGGGAACTTTACTGACTATCTAACACTGCCTTGGAGAGGATGAGGAAGTATAGTCTCTAGCCCTGGCTCCTGTTGCTGCCTTTTAAAAAGTAAGTGATGCCTTGGCAGGATAGTGGCAGTTCTGCTTATAACTGGGCTCAGTGAAGTCTGGGGTGAGGAGGCCTGGGACCATGCAGAATCAGCTCTGAAATGGGGCTGCTGTAACAGAGAAGACTGCTGTTTCCTAGGCAATAATACTCTGCTTAATATTTTTAGTGCATGGTCATGGCAGAACTAAATGTGGTTTCTGATCCCAAATTGGTAATAAATGTAGACATATTTAGAGTCAGAAACAATACACTTAAAATTCTCTGCTCCTTAATTGTCCTGCCAAGTGCTGAGTTTAGGTTTCTTTGTTTCTTGGCTACCTACCCAGCCTCCCACCATCTCTCAGAGAAGGCGCCTGGATTTTCTCTGGGTGTTAGGTGGGATTGTGAAAGCCGTGAGTTATGGCTCCCTGAGCTGTGTTGAGAGGCATCTGATTTTTGTGTTTCTGCCCACGTATGTAAATGTGTACATTTAAAAATTCATCCTCCTTTTAAGTTTTTAAGGATCTGGGATTATAAATAGCTTTGGACTCTCAGGCATGTTAAAAATAAAATATGATGTTTTAGTTGCTGACTTACCTGGAAGACATAGCCAGTGCCAACGTGGTAGTAGCGAGTTCTGGGCTTGGTGACCCATCTTCATGCTGTTGCTAAGTGTTTCTGTAACTAAATGCTGTTTTCTAGGGGCTCCTCAGTCAATTTAAGGAGTACCCTAATTGTTGCTCATCTCAACACTTCAAAGTCATAATTTATGTCTCAACTTGCCCAGGACAGTATCTAGTTCCTCATGGCATATTCCTTAAGAGGGCTTTCTTTTTAATATTGTACTGTCTGAGACTCAAATATTATAGCCATGCTATCTACTCATTGTGAACAGGAGACCAGTGATGGTATCTTTTCTACATTCTGTTTCATAGTATGGGCCCGCTGTGCTTAGGGGACTGAGGTTGATGCTAACATATCTTTCTGAGGTTTCTAGAATGTGAATGCTGAATACTTGTAATCCAGAGTGCCAGAGTGGCTGACAGAATAAGGGTTGGTGTGCATACTGATTTGCAGATAGTCCATTTGGCACTATAGACTGGAAGTCGTACCTTCCATCCTATCATAGTTGCACTTAGAGGCCTTGACCTTCTCTGTAAGCTTGGAGGCAGCAGGGGTAAGGAATGATGAACTGTGGGGTGTGTGGATAAGTGTGTGAAAGTCCCTGGTATTCTTTGGAAAGCCCATTGTGCATACTGTCAGGTGATCTAGTTATTATTTTATTTTATTTTTTTAAATATATTTTATTGATTATGCTATTACAGTTGTCCTATTATCCCCCCTTCATTCCCCTCCACCCTGAACACCCTCTCCCACGCACATTCCCCCCCTTTACTTCAGTCCATGTGTCATAAGTTCTTTA
>JAPYXV010005908.1:0-10182 GCA_028533065.1 Trachops cirrhosus | reverse complement strand
TGTTTTTGTTGTTTTTCTTTTCTTTTTAGGTTCATTTGTTGATAGTTGTTTGTTGTCATTTTATTGTTCATATCTTTTTATCTTTTTCTTAGATAAGTCCCTTCAACATTTCATATAATAAGAGCTTGGTGATGATGAACTCCTTTAACTTGACCTTATCTGACAAGCACTTGATCTGCCCTTCCATTCTAAATGGAAGCTTTGCTGGATAGAGCAATCGTGGATGGAGGTCCTTGCCTTTCATGACTTTGAATACTTCTTTCCAGTCCCTTCTTGCCTGAAAGGTTTTTTTGGAGAGATCAGCTGACAGTCTTATGGGAACTCCTTTGTAGGTAACTCTCTCCTTTCCTCTTGCTGCTTTTAAGATTCTCTCCTTCTCTTTAAACTTGGGTAACTTAATGATGTCGTGGAAGCCCAGAGAGTCCCAAAGAAGTTGGACCCAAAGAGGAACACACCAAGGCACATCATCATTTGTTACCCAAAATTAAAGAGAAGAAGGGATTGTCACATAATTTTTGGCTTTGGATTGCGATTTCATTTGCATTTGCCTCTGCCTGGGCCTCCAGATACTTCTATACTAATGTCCCATAGTGGCAGTTGCTCAACCACACAGAAAATGTAAACTCAGCTCTAAATTCATACAGGCTATAGGGCCATGCTTTTGAATTCTCAGGTGTGACTTTTGGTTGTTTTCATCAAGATCCCAGTCTAGGAAAAACAAGATTTCTTCTGCGCCCTTGTGGCCATGAGCAAATTTTTTCCTAATATACCATGTTGTGAAGTATAACATTTTGAAGGTTCATACATGGGCAACATATGCAGGTCTCCGCTGAAACTCCCTGCCTGGTGAAGACCCAAAGCCCCATCTTCTCCTGCCTCTCTCACCTTAGCCCTAAAAGCCACATCCTTAAGTCAGCCAGCTGCAGGGGAGCTGTAGCATCAACTCCTGGACATGCCACTCTTGTTTAGAATTTCTGCCTTGGTTTTAGCTTCTGGGTTTTCTTCCCCCCTCACTTCTGAATGTCATTCTTCATTTAAAAGAACATTCATCCAGCATTTCTAGGTGTTTGTAGTGTAAAAGTCTACTATTATTTCCAGAAGCTGAACTCATAATTCCTACTCTGTAATGTCTCCCTGTAGTTTCATTTCCAAGCATCAAACTTTGGTTGCCATCAATACATCTTCTCTTTATAGTTTTAGAAATCAGGATATTACAAAAAAATCTGGATGTCTCTGACTTCAGAGAAAACTTTAGTGCTTCCAGGGCAACTAGAAGAGGTCACAGACATGCTAAGCAGAGATGCTAAAATATGTTTGGAACAAGCTTACCACTGTGTCACTGAAAGGAAAGCAGAAGTCTTTTTTAGAGAGATTACTAGAAAGGCACATTGTTCCTTTTTTTAGCAGAGGTCATTATTTCAAGGAAATTGCTCTAAATGTTATCTGTTTTCTATCATCTACTAACACACAGTGAAGAAATAAGCCTACTGTGACCCAGCTGACTAGTTCTATAAGTTATAAAGTGTTATTTTATCAATAAAGGCTGACTTTGTTTAAGAAGGTTTGTAACTGCGAGTCATGTGAAAGCCAGATAAACAGAAGGTAGCTGCTTGATTATCACCACAGATGCAAGGTCCCATGTAGTGGCAAATGTTCATGGGGACTCAGGTACATGCAATTCTTAAAAACGAAAATAGGTTAATTTTTTATGTATTTGACAGAAAATGGCATATATCAGCCTTTCAACACCAGCTTTTTAATAAAGACCTGCTTTACAGTATGTTGTAATATTGGTTTAGACTTTGTATAAAGGAGATTTCAAATTGTTATCTACCAAGTTACTATTTTAAATTAGAGATTGGCCTTTTTTTTAGGTGTTTACACCTTTTATACACCATTTTAAGGGACACATTTTTGGTTACATAGCAAAGTCTCCTAATTTTAACACTTATCATATTGACAGAGCTGAGCTGAAGTTACCCTGAAAATACCCTGAGAAAAAGATACTATGAAGGTTATAGAGAGATTGTCTCACCAAATTAAGAGCATAAATTCTTTAAAATATGTTGAAAGCAATAATAAGAATTCAATCAACATCTTTATTGTTTTTGTTTAAATCAGTAACCCTAAGAGCCTCTCTCTCTATAAGACATCAGTAGGAGTAAGACAGATGCAGTACACTTGAAAATAAATATCACATGCTTATATTTTAAATGATTTGGCCTTAACCATGAATAAAGCTTGACTCTGAATTAGGATGAATTAATAGAGTTTAAAAGTATTTCTGTCCATTTTCTTAAATGTAAATATTTGATATGCTCAGGGAAAGTATAGTTTTTATTTCTTCAGCTGTTTTCTTAGGGAATCACTACATTTTCATGACCCACACCTTTGTTTTTACTTACAATTCCAAATCGAGCTGTTCATGTCTCTTCTCTATTTCAAACAATTCTTTGTCCCATTCCTTTTGAAGATGTGGTCAGAAACACAGGGTGAGTGGATTATATTCAGTCCAAACAACATGACTACACATAATTTAAAGCATTCACTGCATTTTAAACTGACATTTGAGGATTGCTCTGGACTAATTTATCCTGCCCTCTCCAGCCTACATATTTCTTCCATGCATAATTCTTTCTTGAAGTTAATGGGAATTTGGCATGTGGCAGGAGTACATGTTTCATGAAATGGGAATCTAGGGCCTGTCATTTAATAAGAAATCTGCTTCTACTTTAATTGGTCTGTCTCTCTAATTTCTTTCACCTTGCACTAGCAGCCTAGGCAGGCCTTCCATTCCAAAGTGAAATGAAACTGTTTTAAAATTCAAGGTATATGTGGATTACTGTGAGCAGAAGGCAGGTAGTATCATCTATTAGACTGAAGATAGAAGGATTTTGAAATGTTATGTTTGCTGAACATAGCATAAAAATAAACATTTGTATGGGCTGCATTATAAACATTTTCACATTTTCATTATAACATATATTTTCACTGACTCATACTAATAAAGCCTGGAAAAACTCTTATTTATGCAGTGCACTTTAGGACTGCCACTTGAAATCAAAGGGAAAGGGATGTTTTTCCTAGGTGTTCTTCAGTGCCATGCACACAGCTATGGAGTTTAGCCTTTACCTTACTACCTACATTTTCTACATTTCTGTTATGTGGATAAGTATTTCTTATAGGTAGAGTGACATAATTTTTAGCAATTAAAACCTTTTCAGTTAGTTATTAATAATTTGCCAACACAATGAATAAATTCTAGTATCCATGCAAGGGAACACTATACATCTTAAAAGAAAAAAATAACAAGAAAGATTTCTGTGCACTGAAAGCAATCATAAGAGACGTTTTTAAGTGAAAAACAAGAGTGAGATAAAAATGTGTATATGTGTACTGTATTTTGCATATGGAAAGGGGGAAAATAATAGCATGTATTCATATGTTGTGTGTGGGCATGAAAAAATACTGGAAAGATAAATTTAAAAAAATAGTAAAAATGGTTACCTTACAGGGTTGGAGGAAGAGTGGTCTAGAGGGGGAAAGAAGAAAAACTGAAACGTCTCAGTGCATTGTCTACATACAGGTTTAGGGTTTTTTTTTTTTGTTTAGTTTTTGTTTTTAAGTTTTAAAATGTAGTTCATTTACTAAAGTAGGGAGAGAACAAAATTACCTGTAAATAAAAGACTTTTTCACCCCCTCATTCTCTAGGAATACGAGGTTACATCTTGGACCTAGATTATTTTTTTCTTGACTCAGCCACTAATTAGCTCTACAGCCATAAGCAAGTCACTTAAGTCATCTGGATTTCAATATTATCAAGTAAAGAAGTTAGAATACATGGTTTCCAAGATCCCTTCCAGCTATAACATTCTATGACATGCAAATGACATGCTATGACAGTGTAGTATATGTATACAAGTATGACTGTACTTCTTAAGTACTGGTACTGTGTCTAATGGATCAAAGCATTACCTTGACTGGTGTGGCTCAGTTGGTTGGGCATCATCCCTCAAAGTGAAAGGTCACCGATTCGATTCCCAGTCAGGGCACATGCCTGGGTTGCAGGCCAGGTCCCCGTTGGGGCACCTATGAGTGGCAACCGATGGATGTTTCTCTCTCATATCGATGTTTCTCTCCCTTTCTTACTCCATCCCTTCCCCTCTCTCTAAAAATAAATAAATAAAATCTTTAAAAATTATTTATTGCTACTCTAGAGTTTTTGTTTTGACCAATGTTTTCTCCAAATAAAATAACTATTAAAGAGAATTTTCTTACTCAGGCAGATAAGGCACATATTGAATATAAATTACCCAATTTGTGTTTTCAAAAACCCAAATGCACTGCTATGCTAAAGAGAACTTCTTTAACTTTGGGCAAAAAATGCAAATACAAATATTTTTTAAGATATAATATGTATGTATACTAACACAGATGAACTCCAAACATTGACTTTAATTGCTAATCAGCATTTTGATAAGTTTCTGAGTCTTTATTAAATATGTGTTTGTGTTTGATACCCATTCTGTTTAAGCTTCAATTATTTAATTACAGGTCTTGATATGAAACTAATCATGCATATATCCATACGAAGCTTGCATGCTGACAGGATGAAATCATTAAAGAGTCATTACTGTAAACTGACGTTGGCCTGAAATTTTTGCAGTTAACGGGGGAGTTGATGCTTGATGAACAGTCCAATTAAAACTGGCAACAAAAGACCTAAAATGTCAGCCAAATTGCTTTTTAATAGTCAATGCAGCCGTCATAAAACATAAACATTAAAGTCCCCATAGAAGCGTAAAGCTTCATGGTGAAACAATTCTAGAAAATGAATAATAATTACAGCATCTTGAGAATTCTTTTAATAGATGTGCACTCATTAAAAATATTTCATTAGTTACAATCAGATGACAAAGTATGTTTCCCTGAATACTTTCTTATGTGTTATAGTAATGGTTTTATGTAATATTAGACAGGTATAATGTCTGTTAGGATCCCAAAAAGTTATTTAAAAAGCATTGTAATAACCTAGAAAACAAGGTTCTGAAAAAAAAAGAAGAAAATGATACAGTATGACCCGCTAGTAATTTAAAATATAAAACAATAATGAATCCTTAGTTATGCTGAAGTTTAAATGCAAAGCCAGTGAAGTCCACTGTGATTGCCACCAAGCAGCCCAAAAGCCATGGCCAGCAGTTTGACTGCCGAGGCTCTCGGTATACAATACTGAATATGTGAGTACATTTATTACCTATCCAGCAGTTTGATTTCCAGTGGAAGATACAAATTCAAGTGTTTTACTGAATTTTTTGCCTTTGGTTCAAATGTTTCACACATGGAGGCCAAAGTGTTAGATTGCTATAAAAAAATCATCTTGTATGAATAATCTAACTTCTCCCTCTGTCATTATTACCATGTTTTTCAATAAGCAAAGAAAGAAATTGTGAGGGTTTTATCTTTGTGACATTATAACACAGGAGGAAACTTCAAATGGCTCCTAGGGGAAATCTTTAAAACATCAGGGTTTTAATAGTACACTCATTTCTTTTCCCAATAAACATTTGCTGAATACTTATTATGTGTCAACACAATGTTGACTACTCTGGGAATCTAAAGATAAGTAAGATTTGGATACCATCCTAAGCTTACTATTTAGTTGAAGGTTAAACATGTAAGCAATCAGCTGTAATACAAGGGAGAAATGTGTGAAGAATTCAAATCAGGAAAATAAAAATACTTGTCTCCCAGATTCACATGTGAATTAAGATTCCTTAGCCATCCATGTAGTTTTTGAAGATGTTCTGTCTCGTAGATATACACAGTAGAGTCCTCAAACAGATGGCATCCTAATACATTTATGTATTAGAATATCTGTCAATTAAATATTGCCTTCCTTTACAATCAGCATATAATTTCATGTGCTATGAAGGGTAAATTGACGTTCACACTTCTCCAGCTGTGGTTTCTCTGTTTTATGTATTGAGAAACTTAGTGCTGTGTTTTCAGTTCAACAATAAAAAAAAATGTTCTCAATGGTGATAGACACACTGGGACTTCAAACTCTATTAGCTGAAACAGTGAAGAGAAAACCCTATAGGAATATAAATGAAGCTTTAATGGCACCATATCACAAAATATTAAATGACCCAACTATCCATAAAAAATTGCTTATCTTTTAATTTTTTTCTTAATACAGTGATGACTAAACTATTGAGTGAAGATTGTAACATGTAGGCTGTGTCTGCAAATCACCATCTCAGTCTGTGGGAAAGTAAAAATGCCTGGGTCTGTATCATGCACATAATCAGAGAAAATGATGTCAGCGATTTGATTAAGTGTTGGCTTGAACAGAACAAACCAGCCAGCTTTTTTACTAATATATGGACCACAGAATAACAGATATGTATTATCTATTATTCTATCTAATATCTTATCTACTACCTTATCTAATATATATAATTTCTACCTCTAAATTAATATTTTAATATTCAGGCATTTAGAAAAGAATAATGAAGGCTTCAGTGTGAAGAACAAATGGATAATAGGTAGATGATAGATACATAAAAATTCTTATCACCTCATCTAAATTGTTGTCTGTATGTTTTGTGTTTGCCAATGTCCATTCAATCTAAATCATATATCTCACATATTTAACAAAAAATCGGGTGCCACCTACGGCCTAGGCATTATCTTGAGCACCAAGGATTCAAAGATGAATGAGCCCTGGCTGGCGTAGCTTAGTGGATTAAGCGCGGGCCTGTGAAACAAGAGATCGCGGTTCGATTCCCAGTCAGGGCACATGCCTGGGTTGCAGGCCAGTTCCCAGCAGGGAATGCACAGGAATCAACCATACATTGATATTTCTCTCCCTCTCTCCTTCCCTTCCCCTCTAAAGATAAATAAATAAAATATTTAAAAAAAAAAAGAAAAACAAAGATGAATGAGATGCAGTCTTCAACCTCCAGTGCCTAGCTGCCTAGCTGAGGAAATTCACACAAAGAAATAATTCTAATGGTGTTGTGACATCTCTGATAGATAACTGTAAAAACTTATGTGAGAATACAGAAAAAGGAATGGATGAAGACATCACAGAGGAGGAAGCATTGTCCAGAAGACTTGCATTCATCCTTGAAGGATTCATTGAGGAAGGCAGGAGACAATGGTGTGCAAGCAAAGGAAAGAAGCTTATGGCCTATGTGAAGTGGAGGGACAGGAGCTAAAGCTGTCAGTGCTTACATGCCCTCCTGAGGATCTTATTGGCAATGAAGAGCCACCATATTAATTGTAATTAAGAAAATAGCTCTGGATTCATTCCTTTAGATTATTCAATGATAATACATGTAATTAAATATCAGAGATATTAGGTATCCTTATTTTTATAGAAAATCAAGTACTTGAATTTTAGGATATTATCTAGAGCCAGTGTTTCCTATGTTTCCCTGAATATAGTTAAGTCAATTGAAAGTTTTTCTAAGATGATTGCTTTATGAAGCATGATTAGCATTTGTTTCCCCATAAAAGCAGGAATACAACTAGTATCATGCCTATTTAGAAATTTCTAAAAAAAATTTTTTTCTAAACATAATATTCAAGTAGAACTTTTAAAAAGAGGTCAAAGATGAAATTATACTACATAATACCTAATTCAAGGATTATCAGAAAGTATATATTTGTTTTTCACAATTATCTTAATGTTAAAACCACTAACCTAGAGAAATTTAGCATCATAAATTACTTTTGAGCAACTTAATGATTTAATAGGCAACATAGTATACTTCAGTGACTTTCAGTTTATTTTTCTCACCACTTTACACAGTTAGAAACATATTTTACATCACAATAGACAAAACTGAAACAAAAATTTTATGAAACAGTTTTTACCTTTAATAAATAAATTCTTTACTACAAAAATAAAATCATAGAGCTGATACTCTGTGATGCATTCTATTCAATACTATTGTTTTTAATGCTGGTCAAAACTGGTTTCATAACCCATCAATTGGTCATAGCCAGAAGCTTGTAAAACATTGTTATAAATAGAATGGTTAAAATAAAACTGGATCTGAAGGCAAAAATACTGGATTAGAAGTTGAAAGAGTTGGGTTCTTTTCTGAGTTTCTGCTCACTACTTACTATCTCTGTGATCTTGGTAGTCAGTTAACTTCTCTGGGTTTTTTTAATTAAAACAATTCATTGATTTTAGACAGAGAGAAAGAGAGAGAAAAACATAAATTTATTGTTCCACTTATTTATGCACTCATTGGTTGATTTTTGTATGTGCCCTGGCCTAAGACCGAACCCACAACCTGGGCATATCTGGATGATGCTCAAACAACTGAGATACCCGGCCAGGGAAACTTCTCTGCTTTTTGATATACAAAGTGAAGATTATGCTTTCCTTGTCTATCTCACAGACTCCTATTGTGAGGAGCAAATGAGATAATATATTTCAGAGTGCTTTGCAAATCATAAAACACTATGCAGGTGTAAGGAGGTGATATCCATAAAATGAAACTATACTTCATTGTTATAAATTTCATGTGACTCGGTGAACCTTTTAATCCTTCAAATTTATTCTTGAAAAATGATTTCCTTGAGAGTATCTAGTCATACCATATATATCTGAAAATAAGGTTGACAAAGTGTTTCTCATTCTGAGTAAGAGACAACAGTGACATTAGTTCAAGTACAGTTTACATTTTTGGCCTCTCAGAAAAGAACCTGATACAGATCACTACCCTTTAAACTAAGAAAATGCTTGTTAAAATAATGGGAAGAATGCCTGTCTTCATATTATGTAATTTGCTTATATGACACTTTTTATGATACATGGTACTACTGCTACAGTTAGCCCTCAGCAAAGATATGTCGTAAATACGTTTACAGAACTCTAACAGGTAGAAATCTATAACAGTAAAGAGGGAGACAGGCAAGCTATTCATTTGAAAAAGTGAAGTTTAGTAACATATTATTATGAACTACCTGTGTTCAGTTTTACCCAAGCTAAAAGTGACTTGAAATTCAATGTGACTTGATGATCACTTGTCCAGTTTTCTCCATTCATTCTTCCAGCAAACATTTAATGAGCACTGACTGTGTGCCACACTGCAGGTGCTATGGGAGTCATGAAAAAGAAGTCACTGCTTTCAGACTTCCAGCCAAGATGGAGGCATAGGTAGACACACTGTGCCTTCTTGCACAACCAAAAGAAGGAAAACAACAATTTAGAAACAAAAAACAACCAGTACTGACAGAAAATTGAACTGTATGGAAGTCCAAACAACCAAGGAGTTAAAATATACACATTCATACAGACTGGTAGGAGGGACTGATTAGGGGAGCTGAGCGGAGAGGAGTTGTGGCAAAGCAATGGCTGGTGGACCCTGGGCGGGCAAGGCAGTGGCTGGTGGACACAATGAGGTGGCAGATTGTGGAGGGGCGTGGGGCACAAGGCGGCTGCTAGACTGGGCAGTCCCACATTCGTGTGCAATTAAACCAGGCGAAACTGGGGAACGAGAGACTGTGCAACCCAGGGTCCCAGCGCAGGGAAATAAAGCCTCAAACCACCAATTTAAACCATCTGTGGGGGTTGAGGTGCCAGGAGACACTCCCAGGCTCACAGGAGAGTTCATTAGAGAGACCCATAGGGTCCTAGAACATACACAAACCCACTCACATGGTAATCAGCACCAGAAGGGCTCAGTTTGCTTGGGGGAAGTGGGAGAACTGACTGAAAGCTGGCAGAGAGCGGAGCAAGTGCCATTGTTCCTCCTCAGACCCCTTCCCCACATACAGCATCACAACCCAGCAACTGGGTTACCCTGCCCAGGGGAACACCTAAGGCTCCACCCCTCACTGTGTAACAGGCCTGTCAAGACAAAAAAAAATGGCCCAAAAGAAAGAACAGATCAAAGCTCCAGAAAAACCACAAGTAAGTGATGAAGAGATAGCCAACCTATTAGATGCACAGTTCAAAGCACTGGTGATCAGGATGCTCACAGAATTGGTTGAATTTGGTCACAAATTAGATGAAAAAATAAAGGCTACGCTAAGTGAAATAAAGGAAAATGTACAGGGAACCAAAACTGATGGGAAGAAAACTGGGACTCAAATCAACAGTGTGGACCAGAGGGAAGAAAGAAACATCCAACCAGAAAAGAATGAAGAAATAAGAATTCA
>JAPYXV010005907.1:0-10184 GCA_028533065.1 Trachops cirrhosus | reverse complement strand
AACAGGAACCTAAACAACAAAACAAAGAACCAAGTAAAATATAACAAAAGACACTGAAATAGAGGACAAGTTGTCAGTGACCGGAGGGGAGAGGGGTGGGAATTTCAGGGGAGAAGGGAAGGGTTTACAGGAACAAATATAGAGGACACACGGATAAAACTAGGGGGGTAGGAAAGGGGAGGGAGGAGGGGAGGAATGGGTGGGTGGGCTGGAATGGGAATAAAGGATAGAAACTGTACTGAATAAACTAAAATAAAAAAAATTTTAAAAAAAAGAAAAGAAAAAAAAAAGAAACCTCAGCCTTGTGTTTCCAGTACATACAAGTTTATTTTAGGGCAGTTATCAACGCATTCTAGTCCATTCCCAGAATCTTGAGATGTGGGACCACCATTTTCTTTCTTCCAGTCCCCCCCATACACTGAGAAATAGCCCAATGTCTAGCAGAACACTGTGCACCAGTTACCAGTCCCAGGTGGGGACTCCACACCCTTCTGCCCATTGCATCTCGGTACTGGAGTATCCATGGGAAACACAACACAGTCAGGCACTAGATAAAACAATGCTTTACTCACATAGAGAGAAGACAGAGCAAGACCAGCTCCAATAGTCAGCATTGGTCCCCCACGGCCAGCGGGTCTCTCCTGGCAGGCAACACAGGGCAGTTCACTCACACACAGCCCTCTTATGCCTTAGTGGAAGGATCCCAGTTGTTCCTCTCAAAAGACAGCTATAGCAGTGGGGTTGCCCAGATTCCAGAAGTCATTGCTCTTAAGCAGAGCAAAAGAGCATACATTGGGCTCACAGCAAAGAAAGATGATAAGCCTCGCACGGGCTGTGTGACTGCTTTGTCTCCGTGGAAGGAAGTGTCCCAGGCCCAGGCCAGTGGTACAAGACTAAGTGTGTGTAGGGGGAGGCGGAGGGGTGGGGAACAGGCACAGGACTGCATGCACCAAACCGCCTTGTCCAGCACTGAGCATCAGCCTTTTGCCATAGGGTGTTGTGGACTACCAACATCTCATTTATCATTGGCCACAGTGTCCCAAATGCTTCTAAAGTTCATCAAATTAGAAAAATACTTTTAGCTAATTCAGAACCAATACAGAGACCCCTATCCTCAAGGTTCTGTTCCTATGGAAGCTCAAAAAAACAGGCCACCGTTGGCAAAACTGAGTGAGAATTAAAGAGGAAAAGCCTGCTTCTATTTTGAATTTCATTCAGAAGAATCCATTTCACACAGCAGGTAAAGGGTTAAAAAACAGAAATTAATTTCAACTACAAAGTATAGACATTGAGCACATTCTTAAAGCCGACAATTCTTTTCAATTAAACAAAAATGTAAACAATATTCAAAAGCTCCAAAGTTGTTTTTATTATATGTTTCAAGTTCAGAAAGAGGAAGAAAATGACAGTTTTCAATATATTAAATGTTAATATTACTGATTAGCTTGAGAGTCTGGACCAAATCCTAAAAAGAAAATAAATGAAAGGTGGGCACACTACGTTTATCAGGGAGAGCAAATTTCACAAGGCAATGCATTTGCTGAAGCAGAGCATATGGTCTGGATGGCCATTAATACCCGCCCTGTGGTGTAATATTTGCGTGTATGCATGCAACAGAACTTCCTTTCTCACGTCATCCTATTACAGGAAAGTGCATTTACAGCAGAAGTTAAATGCATTGTCAGCCAGCAAGAGCCAATGACTGGTATCTTTGCACCTCTATCAGTATAGAAAAGATTTCCTCTTCTTCTCAAGCTTTTAGAAGCAAAGAAAAAAAAAAACATGCACACACAGCAGAAAAATCCTCTTTGAGATTGCTTTTAATCGGATTAGCTGACATATAATCATTAGTAGGTATTGCACTAAAAGGTGATTAGGCATATAGAGGCATTTCTTTCAGGTCCTGAAAACCTCTACCTTCAAAACCAACTCTAAAAGGACTTCAATAGAGAATGGAGATGAGCGTGGTTATCTAAGTGATGTTCTCCTTAATGTTTCACAAGGCACTAGCATCCAACTCATCCCTTCAAGTGCCCTACTCACAGTGCCAAGCGAATGCTGGCAGGCCCTTCTAAGCTCACTCTTTCTAGGTAGAGATCCATCAACTAGTGCCAATGTATTCACTGTGACTTGGCTCCATGTAAATGCTGTCTTTTAATGCGCTGTTTTCAGCAACAAATGAACGTCCCAGTGAATTATGTCTGCTACGTCAATTCCTTTCTACAAGATAGGAATCTTTTACTCCATTCATTTTTGTTTAGAAATGCAAACTTTGCTTAAGTCTATTTTTTAAAAAAGGGGGTGGGGGTCATTAGTACATTCCAGAATGTGTTCAAGTTACACTAGTTTAGTCTTTCGGGTCCTTTCAAGCTTTTCAAAAATTAACTTTTACTAAAGTTCCTCAAAATAGAGTCGCATTTTAAGACTTCGAGATTAGTAAAGTACAAAGTCACTCATGGCCTCACCTATAAGTGGAACCTAATCAACAAAACAAACAAGCAAGCAAAATAGAACCAGAGACATTGAAATTAAGAACAAACTGACAGTAACCAGAGAGGAGGTGGGAGGGGATAATGAGGGAAAAGGGGGAAGGATTTTCAGGAACAACTACAAAGAACACATGGACAAAACCAAGGGGGGGTGGGATCAGGGGCGGGAGGTGGGGATGGCTGGGTTGGGGAGATTGTGGGGGGAGAAATGGAGACAACTGTACTTGAACATCAATAAAAAAAATCAAAATGTCTCAAACTTACTGATTTCTCTGCTCTTTGGGTGGCCTTACCCATGCCCCTGTTTCCCTCCCACCAAGTCAAAGACCCATCTCACTTCCATAAAAGCCTCAATCCCACCAGGTCCAATGCAAATGAGGAGGAAAAGACCTTCATCTAAGTAACCTCATCACAACAGAACAGACTTCTGAGGTCGGACAGCAAAGATGTCCAAATGTTCATCATCACCAGCACTGTCCTGCAGCTATTGAACCAGAGAGAGGCATTGTCCCCTTATTTTGAACCATCACAGCCATGCTGGCCACCAAGGAGCTGGTGCCAGGATATTTCACAGACTTGAGTTTATAGGAACTACTTGTTGCAGACCAACCAGTGGCAAAATATTTCACATACCTGAGTTATACAAACTATTTATTGCACAATAGAATATTTCACATACTTCACTTATATAAACTGCTTATTGCAGACCAGCAGGCAGACCTAAGGAATGTAAATTATACATCACTGAGCTCAAAATATATCCAACCTTCCACCATTTCTAAGGAATGTAAATTATACATTACTGAGCTCAAAATATATCCAACCTTCCACCATTTCTTGCCACCCCAAACTGCTACTGTTTCATGCCTGGGATTTTATAATAACCTGACAACTAATAATCCCTGCTCTCTTCTTTCCCCTTCAGAATATTCTCAAACTAGTAGATAAAGTGAACATTTTTAATGGACACCCTAACATGTCTCTCAGGTTATATCATCCCACCCCAATAGCAACATTTTTTAGTCTTTGTTTGCACATTGAGTGACTTGAAAACTACGAATGCTTGCATTCATTCCCCCAGAGATTCTAATGTAACTGGTCCAGGATGTGTCCTGAGCTCCCCAGCTGATTCTAATATACAGACTGATGATGACCTCAAGGCCCAAAGTGAGGCCTACATTACCTTCCTGACTGCATCTCTTACTATGCTTCCTTGCGCACACCATCCTAGACAGACTGTTCCTTGGAGACCTCTTTGTCTCTGTCTTTCTAGGCTGTTCCCTGAGAGATAGGTAGCTCCTTCAGCTGCTTTAGGTCTTTAAATAAAAGTTTACATCTCAGTGATCCTTCACCAGCCACCCTGATGTTTGATACCTCCTTTCCCTGAATTATGTTCTGAGCAATAATTGCTAGCCAACATATACTTTCAGTTTACTTACTTTTATTTTGCTCCACAAGGACAGGGCTTTCTGCCTATTTGTTCAGTGCAGTGCCCCAACTCATGGAACAGGGAGTACCCACCACATAGCCAGAGATTCAGAAATGTTTATTAAACAAGTGAATGTTTCAAGTAATGAAAATCCTGTTAAAGAGCCTTGAGTCAGCATCTAACAGCCAATAATGGAACATCAGTTGTGGTCATAAGCATTAAGTGCATTCTATACTAAAACTGGTTAAATGAAAGCAACCCAGATAAGAAGGTATAATTTACAGCAAAATAGTGATACCCTTTCTACAGCTAATGCTTCAGACAAAAGAAATCTTTAGGAAAAAGTCACATCTTCTTTCAAGAAGCATTTAGAGCTTTCAGGACTGTCAGACATGTAAAAGCCTCCAGAAATTTTATATATATATAATTATTAATACAGAGAGAATGGTTTGCACAACATCAATGTAAGGAGAGTGGACTGGAATGCACATGTGCAAACAATGATGACTTCACTGTGCTAGTCAGTGGGGATGGTAGACATCTGTGAGTGAGCATGTGCACTGTGTGGCCATCACATTCAAAATGACTGAGTAAAGCAAAGAATCTACATCAAATTTTACATTAAGCTTGAACATTCCTCTGTAGAAACTATCCAGATGATTCAGAAGGCCACAGCTCTGGGCAACTGGTGATTGGCAGCTTCATCATGACAACACGCCTCCTCATGCATCACGTCTCATGCAGAGTTTTTTGGAAAAACATCAAATCAATCAGGTGACTCAGCACTCACTATAGCCCAGACCTGGCACCCTGAGATTTCTGCTTTTTCCCAAAACTTTTGGGAAGTCACCTTTGAAAGGGAAGAGATTTCAAACCATCAGTGGGATTCAGGAAAGTTCGACGGGGCAGCTGATAGTGATTGGGGAACTGGGTGAGATCCCAAGTTGCCTACTTTGAAGGGGACTGAGGCATCATTGTCCTGTGTACAATGTTTCCTGTATCTTGTATCTTCTTCAATTAATGTCTCTATTTTTCATATTGCATGGCTGGAGACCTTCTGGACAGACCTTGTATACATACATGAAATAGGGAATAGATTGGCTTTAATCTCCCTCTGGCATATATACACATACACACATATATACACATATGGGGATGGGCAAAATAGGTTAATAATAATAATTAATAATACAATAATTAATAAATGAAAAATAATACAAGAATGAACTCTTTTGCATACTCACAACTATAAATACTTTTGCCCTGTATCTTTTTTATAATTTACTCATTTTCGGTATTAGAAACCACTTACCATGTGATTATGAAAGTGCACTCATTTGGAAGGATTGTGTTGAAGCACTTGGCATGACATCCGCCAACCCTTAACTCTCAGCTGCCTCAGCAGGACTTTCCTTGAGAGATATAACACCCTGATGTCATTTATATTTCCCCAAGAAATAAATTTTGACATAAGAGCTCCTGAGCTAAAATATTAGGCTAAAATGTTTTCTGAAGTACCAAGCCAGTGAGAGAGAGAGAGAGAGAGACTCATTAGCACAGCAGAAAGAGAACAGATCAGCAAATACAAGGCCATTTCCAATTGAATACATAAGCATCACTGGTAAAAACTAAGCCACAATTCCACTGGGCCCTGGCTTTCCCCTTGCTCAAAGGACCTAACCCATTTTCATCCCAGTTGCCTCAGAGACAGTGAAATTCCTGAGGGTTATATTTGAAAGAATTGTTACACTCTCTTGATATTCCAGTGTTTTTGTTATCACTGTTAATAATGAAAAACAAACTGTGATGCTTTGTAGTTCTGATGACCACACTAATATAATAGCCAATCTACTCAAATACTGTAAAATTCCTATTAATCTCAATAAATATGTGATCAAATAATATAATTTACAGTTCTGAATTTGTTTCTACTTCCTTCACATTCATCTTCATATAGGAATTTCTGATTGTAAAAATAGCATTAAAAGAGGCTTCTAAAATTTGGATTTCCACATAAGTTCTGTTTTAATGATAAACTTTCATTCTACTAAGCTCTAAACCAGACAATTTGTTTGGCTTCGTTTTTCTTCTCTCATGTTCCCAATAAAAATCTTATTTTCTAGTACTCTACCAGTTAGCATGTTCTAATATATAAATAATTTACAGAACGAAAATAACCAAAAGTTCATTATTTTGGTTAAAAATAGCCAAGAGTTCACCATTTAAAATTCATCATAGAGATAACAAATATTGGTTAGGATGGAGAGAAAAGGAACTCCCTTGTGCCCTGTTGGTTGAGACATAAACTGTTGCAGCCACTGTGGAAAACAGTAGGGGGGTTCCTCTAGAAGTTAAAAATAGAACTTGCAAATGATCCAGCAATTCCACTCTGGGTACGTAAAAGGAAGCAAAACTATGATCTCAGAGATACCTGCATCCCCATGCTTATAGCAGCATTATTCACAGTAGTCAAGGCATGAAAGAACCTAAGTGTCCATCAACAAATGAATGGATAAAGAAAATATGGTGTGTGTGTGTGCATGTGTGTGTATGAGACAATGGGATATTACTCAGCATTAGAAAATCTGTCATTTGCAACAACATGGATGAACCTGGAAGACATTGTGCTAAGTGAAATCAGCCAGACAAAGAAAGATCCTGTGTGGTATCACTTACTTGTGGAACCTTTGAAAATAAGTAAATAAACAAAATATTTTTAAAATCTAAACTTGTAGAAACAGTAGAAAAGTGGTTGCCATGGGGAAAGAGTTGGGGCAAGTAGGGAGAGGGTGGTTATAAAGACACAAACTTTCTGTTATGAGACGGAGGAGGTCTGTGGATGTAACACACAGCATGGTGACTACGACATGGCAATAGCACTGTTTTGTCTCATTGAAATTCGCTAAAAGACTAGACCCTAGATTCTCTCACCAGAAACGAAAAAGGTGAGGTGCTGAACGCGCTAATAAACTTGATAGGAGGAATCCTCTCATAATGTATATGTATACCAATCATCAAGGCGTACACTTTAAATATCTGACAATTTTGTTTGTCTACTATACCTCAATAAATGTGGGAAAATAAAATAAAACAAATAACATTCATTGATCAAGTACACTGTCTTATATGGGTGTGGTTCATAGCACCCCAAAATAATTACAATAGCATCAGAGATCACTGATCACAGATCACTATAAAAATAAAGTAATAATGAATAACTTTAAAGTATTGTGAGAATTACCAAATGGGACACAGAAACATGAAGTGAGCAAATGCTGTGGAAAAATCATGGCACTAGCAGATTTGCTGCTGGATTGCCACAAACCATCTCTCTGTTAAAAAAAAGAAAAAGAAAGAAAGCAAATGCAATTTATCTGCAAAGATCAATAAAGCAAATGCAATTAAATGAGGTAAATCTGCATTATGTACACAGAACATACTTTGAGAAATAGTTCACTAATGCATTTATCTAAAAAGTATTTAATAAAGACCTACCATGTTACAGCCCCTATTGTGAATTCCAGGGACATGATGAGCAATGAGTATGTTCCTGCCCTAGAGAAAGAGTACCTAGACAGTACGGGAGAATGATACCCATAAATTCAATTGCTACACAATACGAATGTTATTCTAGACATATGTGTAATTAATATGGTAGCACACAGGAGGATGAATTTTAAGTTGGGATTAATCCTTTGAAAATGGTAATCATTGTAAAACATATTCCAAGACAATTAATTTTTTAAAGCAGGGAATTATAAATTTTAAAAACTGAATCAGACCTTATATCAAGTTTCTCATTTGCACATAGGAGAAAACTGATGCTTAGGTAAAGCACTTTATTTACATAAATTAGTGACCAAATCCAGACCAAACCTCTTGACCTCCACTCCAGTCCTGAGGGCATTTTATTAATCTTGTCACATCATGGTACCAATATTGATGATATGATTCCCTATGTGGTTTCAAGACACTGAAAGATACTTTTCATTTCTTACCTAAAGAAGCCCCCATTCTTTGGCTACATTTCCAATCAACCAACCCCAGGAAGCATTAAATAAATAAGGGGCACCAGGAAACTGCAGAAGCAAGAACATTGTAATAGCAGCTTTGCCACCCCTTCCTCCTGGTAAGATAGGGAATTCACCAGGAACATTGTATTCTACCTGGAGAGATGGTTCATGAAAAATATTTGCCTAGTGCATTAGTTTGCTAGGACTGCCTTAACAAAATACCACAGACTGGTTGTTTATACACACACACACACACACACACACACACACACACAAAAATGTCCTTTGTCAGAGTTCTGGTGGCTAGAAGTCCAAGTTCAATGTCCCAACAGGAATGGTTTATGGTGAGGCCTCCCTCCTTGGCCTGCAGATGACCTTTTCTTTGTGAGCATGCACCCCTAAGGTCTGTTTTCCTTCTTAGAGGGTCACCAGTCATATAGGATTATGGCCCCACCTGTATTATTTCATTTAACCTTAATTACCTCATTAAAGGCTCTATCTCCAAAAACAGGCGCATTGGTGATTAGTGTTTCACCATGAATTTTGGGGAATATGATTTAGTCTATAACACCTAGGGCCCTGCACACCCGAGGGACAGCCTTGCTGAAAACACTTTTTTTATATCAGATAAAAACACTTCATCATTACCTAATAATTGTAATTTGGCAGCGTGGAGATATTTCCAGGGTATCTCTAGGAATTAAAAATTTTTAAAAAACACAGATTTTCCAAGTTAAAAGAACATCTGAACAGCAAGCTAAAAATGGCATCCACCAACAATTCAGTAATTAGCAACACGAAAGTGTCAGCAAACACTCAAACACAAACGTATCCTGATGTGTAACTATTGGATCAAGTGCACAACGCAATTCTCATGATTGGAGCTGAAATTTAAAAAATAAAATAAAATAAAAATTGTAGAAAAAAGGAGCAGAATCAAAGAGAAATCTTTATTTGTGAATTTGTTTAAAATTCTTTGAACACGTATTTTCTGTAACCTGTCATGTTTTTCAGCAAGTACCAGATGGACATATCTTTCCACAGGACCAAAAACAATAACGAAACAAAATTAAAGCTTCAAAGCACCACGGTGTACCTCTTGGTCCTGTGCCAGAGATATCATTAGTTCACTCAGCCCCTCAGTGCACTCATAAAGCCCCTTGGCCTGGAAAAATTCAGACAACTTGAAATGTGCAGAGTTGTTCAAGATCTCTAAGATTTTGGCTGGTTGAAAGGTAGAATGAAAGTATTATCGGTCTGAGGAAAAGCTTATATTTAGGATTGACCTTAAGAACTCTGACCTAAGATCAGATTTCTGATCTGTCAGACTGCCTTCTTACGGAATGAATACCTTTACTACTGAATAAGTGATACTGCAAGGCCATTATTGAAAGTATTGAGAATAATCTGAGATCATAAAAGATCAAAAAACTTTTTCAAGAGGACACGATAGCCTCAGGGACATCCGATCTCAAAAGAGAAACAACACTTTAATCTGAATATTGAATTTCATGTTTGTTATGATTCTTAGAAGAAACATAAATATTTGATAGATTAAAAAACAGAAACTATGGTTTTTATTAAAATAATTTTCTATCCATTTATCTGAAGCAATCATTTGTAATAAAGCACATTGAATAGATGAGTAGGAGAGTAAATATTTAGAACACAAAAAATAGTTATCTCTACATTATCAAATGGACAAATGAAAGTTCAAATTTGATATGTTTCTACTATATAGTCCCATTTAATATGGACCAGTCAAGACTTCTGCTGAACCCCGGTTCTGTAAAACATAAAAAGCAGCGATATTCAGGCTCTATTCCACAGATACCTGCCTTCACCTGTCCTCCATTAATAAAAAAAAACTAATTTTGAAAGTACCTTATATTCATTTGGCATCTATATTAGTCAGGGTTCTTCAGAAAAACAAAGCTCATATATCTATACAGAGAGAGATTTATTACATGGAATAGGCTCATATAATATGGAGTCTGAGAAGTCCCAAGATCTGCACTCAGCAACCTAGAGGCCCAGGAGAATCAGTGGTGTAGTTTCAGTGCAGGTCTGAAGGCTGAGAACCAGGAAAGCCCGTGGTGGATGTACCGATCTACAATGCGTCAGACTGCAGACTCTTGAAGAGCCAGTGTTTCAGCTGGAGTCTGGAAGCAGGAGGAGACCCGTAGGGCTGCTTCAGCGGCCAGGCAGGAGTATTCCCTTACTCAACGCGGGGCCAGCCTTTTCTGTTCAGGC
>JAPYXV010005906.1:0-10185 GCA_028533065.1 Trachops cirrhosus | reverse complement strand
CGATCTCCTATTTTCATTTATGGCGTGATAATGTTGGCTCTTTGCTCTGTACCTACGTAAAATGACTCAGATTTTTTTTCCCTGGTTGTGGGAGAGTAGAATCTGCTGCATCCTACCACGCCGCCATCTTCTCTCTCATGCTTTTACTTTTATAGATGGCTATGCACCATTCCTTTCTTTGACTGCCAGAGAAAGTGCTTTTACTGTTGCCTCTGATGCTGAGAATGCTGTTCCAGGTCCAGGACATTATAATATTTCAAGAAAACAGGTAAATTTATAATAGTCATTATATTGTAATGATCTAAGTTAATAAGAATTATGCTTTCTTCCTTTAATAAACTGTTAGGTTAATTGTCATATTTTATATTCCCCTAATACTATCTTCTCATTTCAATCTACATTTTAAAATTAGAGAAAGTAAATGTGTTAAATGTTGGTTCTTTTGTTGAGTGTTCTTTATTATTCCATATATTCTGCAAGGCATAAGACATTGTTACATACTTCATGGTCCTTGAGACTCGAATGAGAGAATAAACCTATTGAATGAGTTGTACAAATAGTCAAGATATGTAGACAAGGGTTAGGAATAGGGCAAAGACATACATACTATACAGAATAGATAGAGCTATTGCCATTGACTCATCTGTCTCCTAATTCTATACAGTCCCAAGGTTGTGTGACAAGAATATTTTTGATGGTCCATTAATGTTCAAAAACAGAGGATGTAACTCCATTATCTTTAAAATCATGGATATCATCTTATACTCTTTTCACATAAACATTGCATTCTTACTTAATAACTCCTAGCTGACCCTAGCAGACTTTTATCTCTCTTGTTGAAGGCCCAGATGCAGTTACTGAAAACTTAATTTTTGCATTAGACTTCCTCGAATTAATAACAGCAACATTCTGTCAGGAGTTTCCATTTATAAGCAATAAACTTGATTTTAAGACATATACTAGGTTTACAATTAAAGACTTACAGGAAAGGCACTTGGGTAGGTCATAGACTTACGGGAAGATTGAACAGTCAAGTCTTAAGAAAGGGTAGGACTAAGAAAATTCTAAGCAATTCAATAGTAAGAACTTCTGCGCCATTCAACATGGAAATGCCATTAAGTAACATACTTCTTTAACTTCCTTCCTTCCTACTTTCTTTTCTTCTGTTTTTTGCTTCCTTTCATTTTTTATGTGTAACTCCACTGAAGATTAAAATTCCCAGTAGGGAGAATCTGATTGATCCAGTTTCATTATAAAATTGTCATATTTCAACATTCTGCAGCCCATAGATTAAATAGTAAATATAACAAGATATTATAAAAGTGGTTAGGAATGTAGGCTCTGGAGCTAAACTGCCTAGATTCAAAATCTGTCTCTGCCAGTTAGTAGCTATGAGACTTAATCTTAACTGTTTAATCTCCTTGGGCCTTGGTTTCCTCATCAGTTAAATAACAATTTTGTAGGCTCTTTCTAAGGACTAAGTATGTTAGCATTCAGTAAACATTTAGAATAGTGCCTGACTATAGTTAGCATTCAGTACATTTTAGCATTATTAGGATTGTAATTTAAAGTAGAAGGGAGAAAGAAAGAGATAGAAAATGAAAGAAAGTGATGTAGGAAGCAAAGAAATATGGGTAAGGACTTGTTTTATTTCTGTAACTGATCATTAGGCTATAGGTAGCTGAAGATTTTTCCATTATGCATTCCAGGTTCACCATCTTTTCAACAATGACTGTATCTTGTAGAGTTCTTAGCTTGCTGAGGTGATCAGAATGTTCAGTTCTAAGGAGCTTGAGCTCTTAATTCTCAGGCTTGTTTTGCCTTTAAATAAACTTGCTTTCAGCATTTTCACTGGCTGTCGTAGTGTGAGGAGGCTTTGCAGGTTGTCCCTATGTTTCATCACACCTTAGCTTTTAATAGTCCTGTTTTTCAGTCCTGGTCAAGTTAATTACCTTAGCCAATGCACTAACATTCTTATTTTGCTTTTTGCTTGGTAGCATAAAGAGCCTGGAATGGTCAGTTGGTCATCTCAACTTCCAATTCAGTGGAACATCTGTTGTTTCTCACTGGGGTCTTAAAACTTCCAGAATCCTAGAGCTTAGAGGACAAAAAGCAGACAATTCGATAGTGGGTCATTAAATGTAATCATTAGGAGTGTCACTCCTGCTTCCACTCCATGGCCCACAGACTAACATTTTATGGGTGTATGGCCTTGCTAGCTCTACCAGTAGTTCTAATGTTAAAACTTATGTGTAACTCCAGTATTCCAAAAGGCAAATGAAGTGAAATATGCAATAAGTATACTTTAAACTTGTTAAATATGACAAGTGGCAGGAAGTTGGAATACTATTTTATATTAATACTGATTTTAATCAATTCTGTATGAGATAACATAAAGTACGATTTTGATCAAATTTTGTTTTATTCCAAATGGGTATATTTCTTGGAAATCAAGAATAAGGGATTAGGACTTCTTTTTTGTGTAATGAATGATCTAAGAAAAAAGAGATCTAGTTGTCTTTATTTTTCTTCTTAAAACTATAAACAAGTACCAGAAGAAGACGGATTTTCTTGGTTTAAAAAGTGACTAATAATTTATTTATTCAATTGCTGCTGATCTTTTGGTAGTTTTAAGCCAAACCATTGCAGAACTTAAGTTCAAGAGGTATGAATTTATCGCACTGTTTAAGAAATCAAGTTCATTTCATTTTAAATGGAAGAATTAGAAAACATTTTTGTAATGTGATATAGTTTATGTATTATTAATTCTGTAAAAATTAAAGTGATAATTTTATTGGAAATTAATGCAAGTATTTAAAAACTTATTTTTTAAATTTTCTTGTGGAAGCATTGGTTGAAAGCATATCGTTTCTATCAGCAATTACTTAGTAAACATTATTTAGGGATTTTGGTGAAATTTAAACAAACCAAAAATGTCAGTTGTACTTGGGAGTGACTGCTTCTACTATAAAATACAAAATACTTGAAGCTTTGTAAAGTAGAACATTTAGGAGTTGAAGCTTCCTACCCTAATTTGGCTTTCTATTGTTCTCTGTATCTCTTAATAGTTGTTTCACTTTGATTCTGCTTGCCACCAGTATTCCAAAGTCAAGGATGGGGGTTGTGCATACTTTTTGCCTTTATAGCTTTTACCCAGTTGCTGGCAAAATCACCTTTACTTTGTTTCCTTTAGCATATCTGAAACATGCTAAGTTCTTTTTGAAAGGAAGTTTGCTTAGTAGAAAAGGACATAATGGAATTAAAATGAGAAGAAGAATCAGTTTTATAAAGTTCAGTCTTCTGATCCTTTAATAGATAATTAGCTTCGTAAGTCACTTACCTTGTCTGTTCATAGTTTCCTAGGATTCTCCCTTCATTGTGTCAGTATAAATTTCACTTATGTTTTCTGGTTATGTTCTTTTCCAGTTTCTGATTTGGCTCTGCTTGGCAGGTACCATCTTGTTTTTTAGTACATGAGAATAGTTCTAGATGTGGGATCTTTTTTCTGGGTATAGCCAAATAGTTTCTTTCATATTTTTTATTAACTTGGCCCAGGAATAGATGTCTAGATTAAGACTGATTTCTGATCTGAGTGATACCTCTCACTAGAGCTGAATAATAAGACATATAATATAGTACATGCCTTCATCCTGCAGATGAGACTCTGCTCCTATAATGTTGGGGGGGTTGCTGACAATATCATAAATTCATCAAATAACTGTAGTGTTTAGTCAAAAGCTAGTACTCAAGATGTAGTATGACTGTTTTCTCATAGGTTTTCTTATAAGATATATAATTACTTGGTAGTATTTTGTTTGGAGTCATTTATCTGACATATGGCAGTTCCTTTTGTAAACTCTTATCAAATCAGTAGAATTGGTAATTATATAATATGAGTAATCTGAAAGAATTCTGGTTAGTTTGTACATAGTTTAAAAAAATAACATTATGTTACCAGGAAGACCTGAGTTGGTGGGCTCCTTCTCGGTTCTTGTCTCACTCACAAGAGAGTTCAGGTGAGAAAACCCGTATAGTAGAAATAAGATGGCAAGTTTATTTACGAAATACACTTGAGCATGAAGCTGCAATCTGGCACTCAGCTAGTGAGTGCCTCAATTGTAAGGGTTTTAGGGGTTTTATTCTTCTGGCCAGCTTCTAGGTTCCCCCTCCTCCTCCCCTCTCCAGACCTTGGGATCAATATACAGTGTGAAAGGCTTTCTTTCCCAGATAGTGGAAAAGATACAGAATTTCAAGGGTTCACCTCCTCCTGTGTTACAATGGTTTTTCTTGTGACTTTCAGAACACCTGGCAAACTTATCTGATCAGGTTGCTGAATTATTGAATGAGACATGTCTCCTTCCTTCTCACTGCCTTGGTTTGCTATCTGTCCTGCTTAACAATTATATCACTTTTTAAATCTTCTATTAAAGTATTCAATATAAATTTACATTGCTATTTGAGTTTTAAGATCATAGAGACCATAGTAATGGTTTTCAAAAAAGGGCTTCTTTTTTCCACATGATTTAATTTTTTATATAACTTGTCATTTTTTTGCAAAATCATTAAAATATATTATTATAGATCCAATTCCTTTAAACATAGGAATTATGATCTTATTAAAACTAATTAAGTACTGAATTGGCTATTTAAGAATATAATTTGACCATTTTTTAAAAGAACTCTATTGTGTATTTCTTTTTTTAAAAATTATTTTATTGTTCAATTAGAGTTGTCTGCATTTCCCCCCCACACCCCAGCCAAATCCACCTCCCTCACTTGCTTCCACCCCGCCCCTTGGTTTTGTCCATGTGTCCTTTATAGTAGTTCCTGAAAACCCTACCCCTCGTTGTCCCCTCTCCCCCTCCCCTCTGGTTACTGTCAGATTGTTCTTAATTTCAATGTCTCTGGTTATATTTTGCTTGCTTGTTTGTTTTGTTGATTAGGTTACAGTTAAAAGTGAGATCATATGGTATTTGTCCCTCACCACCTGGCTTATTTCACTTAGCATAATGCTCTTCCAACCATGCTGTTGCAAAGGGTAGGAGCTCCTTTCTCTCTGCTGTGTAGTATTCCATTGTGTAGATGTACCATAGTTTTTTGACCTACTCATTTACTAATGGGCACTTAGGTTGTATATTTCTTAGAAGCTGAATGAAGCTAAATAAGAAGCAAACTAGAGACAGGCTCAGTTAATAGTGATTGTGAACTATTGACAGGTACACACCATGTGAAAAGATCTGTTGGTATATTAATGACTTAAAAAAACTGATCAATCAACTGCTAATCACTATTATGAATCACTTTTGAGTCACTGCACTGTGACTATGTATAGAAACTAGTATGATGGAATTTTATCTCAAATAACTGGCTATTAGCCAGTTGATTAATATTCTGATTAGAGAAAATCCAGATATGTAGCATGGAAGATTTTTCCCTGCGCCTTCTCTGCAACAACAACAAAAAATGTTTGAAACTAATCTGATCATAAAACCAAGCTGTTGCCAGTAAACCTACATAAATATCCCTAGAAATGACCAAAGTGTTATTGCAGAAGTAATTAATCCTAAGCAAGTTTGTAAGGCTTGCATTTTCCTTGGTATTTGAATACCAGGATTTTTAGCTCATTTCAGAGTTATAAATTCTCCAGGAGTTTGTAAATATACACTGTTTATTCTTGCTCCACAGCTTTGGAGACTCCTGATTCTTATGCTAAAACAGAATTTTGCATTCTCTTAGCGTGTTTAAAGTACAGCAAATTTTAGTTTAAGTTTGGAGTTAAAATTGACAGCTATCATTGTCATTTTCTCTTGTCTTCTTTTACTGGAACTATGTCTTCAGTCAAGAGCCTTAACTTTCTCAGGTTCAATTTTAAAACTATTCATATTAATATATATAACATATAGGTATTAATTATGAAGTACTTCTTTTAATTATTTCATAATTTTTCTCTTCAATTCAGTATAATATAAAAGGAGGCCAAAGTCTACAAAACCGGGAGAAACGTTTTAAGAGGTTTATTTCCAGTAATCCAGGACCAGCAAGCTATGATCTGTCTTGTCTTGGAACATTAAATATTGTGAAGAGAAAAGCACTAGAGGCTAAAGAGCATCTTCAATCAGTAGGTTGCAATTTTAAAGTATGCTTCTAATGACATCCTTTTTAGTTAAAGAAGAAAGGGTTCAGTGATTTCTGTGATAAGTGCATTTAAAAAGCCTTACTATAAAAATTAGTTGGTTCATTAGTATCCATGTTGTAGTTATTTATAGTTAAATGAGCTTATAAGCTCATTTATAAGCTTATAAACTTGAGTTTTAAACTGTGTTACCATCTGACTTCTTTTTGCTTTTGATAAATCTGTAGTCACTTCCAGTATGCATGGTGTACAGAAAGTAAGGGAGATTTTAAAAACTACCTGAATGTTTCATATATGAGAGGAAACTCTGTTTAAGTAGTTAATAAAAACAGTGAAATTTAAAACACAATTCCTGAAATAAAAAGCTTAACGTTTAGATGGGAGAGATATATAGGAAACTATTAAGGCAGGATGAAATCCGACAAGTGCTAAGTGAATGACCTTGTAATTAAATGCCATAGGAGTGTAAAGGAGGACTACTATATTATGGGGAAGTTTAGTTTATAAAGGATTTATAAAGGAGGTTGTGTTTGAAGAATATGCATTTAGGCATGGAGAGCTAAGTCAGTGAAGATAGAGAGATATGGAAGACCATGAGAAGATTATTTGACTGGAATGAGGAACTTGTGTAGGGGACTAGCAGGTAATATGTTTGAAAAGGTGTGTTGGTGTTATATAAATGAATAATTTTTACACCAAAAGCCTACCCCTTTGAAATAAATAATCTAATCTAGTCGATGTTGGTCATGGTTTCTTTTAACTATTTCCCTCTTGTCTTGCCATAACTCTTTCACATAGCTTATATTAATTAAATTTGAATTAGTTTTCTATGTGTTTAGGAGGATATATTTTAGGGTTCAGTACTCAGCTAAATAATGTCAGTGCAATTACAATGAGGTTAAGTTTTATACGTGTATTTAAATACCAGTTGTTCCATGTGTGGGGACACTTAAATGTTTATTTATACATGCAAGGGTTTATCAGGCATTTTTTGAGTGACTATGTGTACCAGACATAATCCAGGTACTGATAATATATAGGAGACAAGTCACTGCTCCCTGGGGTCTACAATTTTAACAAGAAAGAAGTGAATGAAATTCAATATAAAAGTTTGATGAATGATATCTTAATAAACATGTATCATAATAAAATCTTTGCTAGCAGCCCAAAGAAGAGAGTTTTTGGAGGGAATATGGATGTTATTGTTGAACTGCATCTTTCTGCATTCAATAAGCAGTTAAAATGAAATAAACTATTTTGAAGAGAAAACCATATAAATGAAGACTTTGTGGTATTTAATGGCATGGTATGTTCAGAGAACAAAGTTCTTTGGAATCCTTGGAGTACAGGATCAAAGGGAGAGTAGTAGGAATAGAAGCTGGAGAGGATGTAGGGGCTGTGTTTTGGAAAGTCTTGACATCATGCAAATAACTTTTGAAAGTAGTGAGTAGGGGGAGCCGTTCAGTACTTTCCTGTTTTAATTTGGTAGTCTCATTAAGTATCACTGAAACTACTTAGTGGTCTTAATGATAAAAAAATTCAGCCAGTGATAGCATGTTTATAATATAATTATACATTGATCATGTGTGCACCAACTAGAAAATTTATTTTTTATTTATTTAGAAACTATACAGGATCAATATATTCTTAATAATGAGTTCTCCAGGTAACTAAATCATTTAAAAGTCTGCATTTTGATACATTTTATACTAGCATTTTTAATATATGGTAGCACTTATTTTTGTTTACTAATAAATTATAAAATATTTTTATTAAAGGAAATTTTGAGAAAGGATAATCACCCTAAAATTCCAGACTGTAACACTAATATTCTGTTAGTTTTTGCATAGCTCCTCCCAGTATTAAACCATGTTATGTTATGAATTTATACTCATATATAATTTCACGTAACTTATATAGCTGTAGTCATAATTCAACTTTATACTTTTTTCCCATTTAGTATTATGTCATAGACATTTTTCTTGCTACATAATCTGCATAATTAGAATATTTATAAGGGGGTCAGTATGATGGAGATAAGTCAGGAGCTGGGAAGGCATGAAGTCGGGAAATGTTACAGAAAATAAGTTCGTTTTCTCCCAGCAGATAGTATGACAGCATAGCACAAGTGATGTTGATTATTGATGTGACTATAGGAATGAATGTCTGTTTTTATTACCTGCTTTACTAAGCAAGATAAATAGCCGAGCCAAGTGAGAGAGACTCCTTGTCTCTGAAGGTGGCTGTAATAGTAATGGTATGTGTTATCTTGGTTTATATGATGATGTGACACTTGAATCCACTCCCTTAGATTGCTTTTATAGAATAAACATTTTTGATTTATATTATGTAACTCATTAAGTCAATATTTAATAGTTGCCTTTTAATAAATTTTAATATTTGTTTCTTCATTCCTACTCCTCTTGCCTTTGAGTAAATAATATAAAATGTTTTATTGCAGAAAATTTCAAGGTCACCTTCAGTTTTCAGAAGTGTTCATGTTCCTTCAATTCCTTCCTGTGGACAGTCATATGGTTATGATATTAATGATGATGACAGTATTATAAGACAGTTTCCACCTGCTAGTGATAGTACACTAGGTCCAGCGTACTATAAACCTCAGTTTGTAAGTATAAAACATTTCATGTTGACAATTGGAAAGTTATTTATGATTATGCATGTTTAGTCATGTAACACTAACTGTGGTAACAAATAGACCCCCAAATCTTAGTGGATTAACACAATAGAAATTAATTTTTCCTCAATCATATGGGCAATCCTTGTTAGGAGATTTTCTTTCAAGTAGAGATTCAGGGACACAGGCTTATTCCATTTGTGTTACCGTCATCCCCTGGGGCTTCGTCATCCGCATCCAGCTGGCAGAAGGGCACAGAGGGTGGAGGACTGCTAGTGGGAGGTTCTGTGGGGCAGGCCTGAATGGAAGCTTTGTTACATGGGCACACATAACTGTCAAAGGTGCTGGGGCATATAGTCTTAATCAATCAAGGGAGAAGAGTAAATAGGTTTAACCTGCAGAAGTCATTGCTATAAACTATAATCATATGCAATACACAGATATTCTTTCCTTGAATTTGAAAATGAAAAAGAGCATTTTATTTTAAAAGAATTTGAATCTGACTATATTATTTAGTTCATAAATGTTATAAAAAAGATAAGGAACTTCTTGGATTAAAATATCAAGTACAATATCAGATTCATCTCATCCATGTTTAAATTTCAAACCTGGTTGGTGGTCCAGGAAGATTTCATTCAGCCAGTTGAAGTGTATGAGTTATCAATGAATATAGATAATAAATAAGATGGGTGATATGTCTGGTTTTATTTAATTAGAAGAAAGAAATATATAGTGCTTTGAGCCAGTTGTATTTTCGTATTTTTATGAGATCTGGAAGAAGTAATCCTAGAGGGGAAAGTGGCAAAAATTAAGTGTAGATTTAAGGAGAAGAAGAAGAAACACCTTGTGCAAAGAATAGGTACTCTCAGGATTTGGCTTGATCTTCCTACCTGTGGTTTTTGTTTGGTTATGTCTCCAACTTTGGGCTAGGTTAGGCTCAAGCACCTTCAGAAACCATCTGGTTTGTGGCAATACACATACAAAGGCATTCTTGGGTCTTAAATCCTTTGAATTGTTGAAAGTTTTTTTCTTAAAAATTTTATTGTAATTTATATAATTACACATTTGATAGTACAAACATAATAAAAGATACCCACATATACTCCATCATATATAACACATATGATTTTATCACACTTGAGTTAGATATATTTTTAAATAAATATAATTATTACCCTTTCTAATCTTCCTCCCTTCATTCTTTTCCTTTTGTTAAAGTAAACACTAAATTTTTATTATATACATGTATAACTCCATATTGTTGTATGATTTAAAAATATGACTAAATGATATAATTTGGTATATAGGTAGCTTAGTGTTTCACTTAATGTTATATTTTTTAGTTTTAACCATATATACATGTTAGGTCTAATTCATTTATCATTTCCAGATAGTAAGTTCCTTTTTTTTTTTTTTT
>JAPYXV010005905.1:0-10185 GCA_028533065.1 Trachops cirrhosus | reverse complement strand
GGGGAGAAGGGAAGGGTTTACAGGAACAAATATAGAGGACACATGGAGAAAACTAGGGGGGTTGGAAAGGGGAGGGAGGAGGGGAGGAATGGGTGGGTGGGCTGGAATGGGATAAAGGATAGAAACTGTACTGAATAAACTAGAATAAAAAAATTAATAAAAAACTATCTTGGACCTGGGTGAAACTAAATTCACTATTTTTTAAGGAAATCTTCATCTATTTAATCCCTGAAACCTTTGTTATATGATAAACTACTTACTTTGAGACTAATAATAGTAGAGTTTTTCATTTTGCATTCAAGTAGCTCTAGATAAAGAGATTTTCCTGGTTACCTGTTTTGTGCATTTAAGCAAGGGAACACTATCAAGTGTCACTTCCACCAGAAGCCATCTGTCTCTCATAGGGTGAGAGGCTAGCTTACCTGAGCTGATATTCAGTCCATCTTTGGGCAGATTCAGTCAGCATCCTCTTGTGGGGCTCAACTTCCTGAGCAGTCCCTCATCCAAGCCAACATTGTCCTTTTTCTTGTTTCTTCTCCTTCAGAGGTTGAAAAACATGCTTCTCCACCATGTCCCATCTGATTCCTCCACGATCTATCTCTTTGCTTCTTTCAGCTCAGCTAAGCCCAGCGAGGGCCTGGTGTGAGTCTGCTGTAGGCTGGACAGAGACTGCCTGGAAGAACTGTCATCCTAACTAGATGCAGAAGTTGCAGAAGCCATGGTCTAAGGCCAAGCTTCTAAAGTAGAAGAGAGTGTGACCTTCCCAAATCACTAATACTGAGGTAAACTTTTTGATGATAATGATCCAGTCCTGTGGTCATCTCCTCCTGTTATTCTTAGCTCCGTTTCAGAAAAGGCATCTTTTTCTAAACCAAATTATGGTCAAAGTTAGTCACTTAACACTTTAGTTGAACTATCTAGAGACCATTTTAATTTGGTATTTTTCCTATTCTACTTAAAGCTCACTTTTCTGAAGTATAAAATTATTTGTGAGGCTCTAGCCTTAGAAAGCCATTTTTAAAATCTCATTTGGCTTGCATAAAACAATGAAAGCCAAGGTCATAGCTCTCAAAAGACTTTTCTGTAAAAACACATGCTAAAGTAATAACAACCCCAGCTCTTCAATTTTCTTGTTGACGTCAGCCTCCCTATCTTAAGCTGTTTCTATGGCTCATGCAATGACCTTGACTAACACATTCTCAGGGCCTCATTTTCTCCTTCACTTTCCTGACACTCCTTCCAAAATCTAACCATAGTGTTAGGAGATCGGTGCCAGTCATCCTTCCAGCCCCAACTACAACATTTTTTGAGGATTCCAGATCAGCAAGAAGAAACATGTTATATCAATATATTTAGCCAAGGATACAGAATCTTATTAGAAAAGAAACCACACAGAGACTCCCTTTGAGCAGATGCAGCAAATCTCAGCATGGTTTTCTTTGCCATCCAGAGCCCTTAATCAGCAGTGACATTAAGCACAAAATTAGGGTCTTACCAGATCTCAGAAGCTCATTTCTTGCATGCTCTTAGCCACTATGTTATCTTGTTCAGACAAGTTGTGCTTCTGCATCTCAGTTTCAGTCACTCTTTTATATCCTAATTTGTAATGGGGCTTGGACTGCAAACTACAACTCTGCTTTGCTAGCAGATGCCCTGTCAGGCTCTACCAACAGGGAGAGGGTGAGGGACTCTGGGAACTCAAAAGGAGGGAAAATGGTCACTTTCATTTGCTACCCATGTCATCCCCATGGCAGAACCTCACCCAGGTATCTGCAGCTGGTTACAGTAGAAGTTAGTTCCATTTTCCATCTTCTCTCCACACTCACAGAAGCAGCCTCATTGTAACACTCAGGGGTACCAGTACCAATGAAGCAGAGCCCTCTTCCAAAGGTCTGAGTCCCAACAACATATTGGGTCGTTCAAAAAGCTCGAATGGTTTTTTTCCATAAAATAAGTCACATTTTTCATTTTCACCAATAACTTTATTGATTGAATATTTTGAGTATGTTGGCTATCTCCCACTATTGGCTTCTAATGAGTAGAGGCCAGGGGTGCTGCTAAACAACTTCCAATGCATAAGCAGCCCCACAGAAAAGAACCATTTGGCCAAACTGTCAATAGTACCAAGAAACTTTGCAAACCACCTTTGACATATTGATCAATCACAGCGGACCTTCTCCATATACAGCACAAATCTTTTCTTTTTTTGCATTTCAGTTGTTTTTATTTTCTTGAAATAACAAAGCATAATAGGCAAAATTTTGCATACTTTCTTCCATATTCAATATTTAAATGCACGATGATATGACAGCTGTCACAATACAAGCTAATGAAATTGTTTCAAATGAAGTTAAAGACAACTAAGCACTAGAGAGCCATTGTATGAAAAAAACTAAATGAACTTTTTGGTCAGCCCAATAGGATCCTCCTCAGAGTTTCTGGGTTCTAATAATAACCCACTTCTTCCCTTTGGTTCCCAGCCACAGAGTGGTAGCTGCTCCATGCAGTTTCTGCTGCTGTGTAACCTCTGTATTACTTTACTGCATTTCCAGTCCTCCAATACCTATTTATCAAGTCCCTGTATTCAATTTTTCCAGTAGAAATAACTAGTGTAATTTATACTTTACCATCTAGCCTCTGACTGACAAAAAAGTACATCCTTTTGTTGATTCCAATACTTACCGTTTTCAAACACTGTGCCATTCACCATTTCATAGACTTCAATGGGAATCAGTGAAAATGAAGAGAAATTATTTCCAACCACCCCAAGCCAGGGATGCTAGACCTTGATCAGCTGGTAGGAAAATAACTGATCACATATCTGAGGAAATACCACCAGGTAGAAAATATCCAACTGCCAAAGAACTTAGGAACCTTACCCAACCATGAAAAAATACCCAACTTTGTACATTTCTTATAGGGGCACCTTTGTCATCTTGCCCACTACATAAATCCTTCTATTTTACCCACCACCCCTCCACCTGCCAATCTCAGAATGAGGTAAATTTGTGAAGACTGAAGTTACAACCACCCAGTGGGTGTGTGCCTTCTGAGTGAAATGAAATGAAATGCAGCATTTCTTTAAAAGCCAATTATTTCCAACCTGTTCCATTAGAGTCAAACATGGTAAATGTGCATGTAACATATTGACGTTTGTGCCCTGTGGCATCTGGGCCGTAAATGTCCTGCTTATCATAGCACTCATCTCCATAGCTCTTGCAAATCAGGACCCTCCCCAGTAGAGCACATATTGCTCATTCATAACTCAGTATGGCAAGGAGACAGGCTGCCTGTTGTGACATAGCCAGTCTCCCCTGCCCCATGCTTCTACACACACAGCTGCACCTGCTACTCCCACCCACCTGACCAGGAACCACGAAGCCTGTCCACCTGCATCACAACAGATGACAGACAGTACCATGTAGCCAATGTCATTTCCTGTGAGAAGGGAATCAGGCTGCCACGGGATTGCCCCAGGCAGGGAGACAGTGAGGGGAGCCCTGATGAAGCCCAGTGGAAAAACTTGGACTTTAAAATCAGACCAACTATTTGAATCTTGGTTCTTTCACTTATTCACTAGAAGACTGGGGACAAGTTATTTAATGTTTTCAGCTTCAGTTTCCTTCTCTGGAACAGGAAGCTGATAATGCCTATTATAAGGTTTTTGTGGTGATTAAATAATATATTGTATACAGAGTGACTTATATAGTACCCAGTACTGTAAGAACTTAAGAAATTGTAGGTATTATTGTTTTTCCAAAATAAGTATTAACAATGTAGTAAATTTCAGATTGCTGAGGGACTGTGTTTTCAATGCACCTCTACCATATTCTGCTGTAGGTATAATGACAAACAAAGGGCAAAAAAGTAAATTTCCTAAGGTCTTTAAAAAAATCCCTTGCTGTGCCCCCTCTGGAAGATGCACACCCTCACACTCCTCTCTACCTTGTGCCACCATCCTCCCATCCATCACTCCCTGAATAACTCCTAGAAAGCAGGTGAAAATGAATTGCCTGAGCTCTTCTTGTAGCACAGTCTCCACTCTAGACAACTTTTCTCCATTTCCTGCTGTCTACTAGATGAATCCTTAGGGCTCTGCTCCTGATGATCAGACAAGAGAAGGGCCTCTGTTTTTTCCAGACTCAGCAGGGAAACCCCAGGAGTCTAGCTGTGGTGCATGCAATGCTCTCAGCTCAGCCCCTGAACTTTTACACAGGTGTAGCATTTGCAATTCAGCAGGAAAGCTGCATAATTACTTAGAAAAAATGCCTTCTGATTGTTCCTTTCTCTGCAAGTGCAATCTCTTCTAATAACATCATCCAACTGAATGCTCCTAATTCTGTTGGAATGCATTTTAATTATGGCTGCTTCTAATGTTGGTGAGCTGTCACTAGAGTTTTTGATTTGTGATAGAAAACAGGGAAGCCATAAAGTATTTTGGTGACAGCTCCCTGATTAGGCAGCATTGCAGCAAAACAAGTTGTCACAATAAAACTGATTAATCAAGTTGTCAGAGTAAAACAAATTAATGCCACAAAACCTTTGCTAGAAATTACCTCCTTATCTTATGGTATATAACTGATGTATTCCCTCAGTTAGCAGAAACTTCTATTTCATGAACCCTTCCAAGTCTGCACTTGGGATCTGAGTTGGGCCAGTGGCCTTGTATTAGAGGAATAACTGAAAACTCAGAGATGAAAATGTCTCCAAATATGGAAAAGACAGTCACTGACTTGATTTTCAGAGATGCTTCATTCCTGCCTAACTACTTGGGAGACTATTAGTACCTGAAATATAATTTAGAGCTATGAAGGTTTAATGTAAAAACAAATACAAAGACCCTTGCCTACAATGCTACCAGTGGGTCTGGAGTAAATTTATTAAGATGTTTAATCACAGTTGTCTGGCTAGAAGGACACTCAGCCGTTCTTGTATATTCCTCTGTCTCAAGGAAAGAGTTTGTCCACACTGGAGATGTCAATCATAGCCCCTGTCTACCACAGTTCATTGTAACAGAAATGGTGGTGTTTGGTTATACAGAGCCCCAGTCCCTCATAACCAGAGGTGACTGGACCAGGGGAAGGCATGCCCGTGATCCTGGTATAAAAGGGTGAGCTGGGCCAATGACAGTACGGCTCTCAAAATTTTAACCAGGAAATACTGATGTATACTGATGATAGTGAGCTGGTTGGTTGTGGGAGCTGAAGATGAGAAAAGCAACCTAAGGTAATGCAGAGCCATTGTTTTATCAAGCTGAAGCTATAAGGAAGCAAAAGCTTTGAGGTAAAGAAAAGATACAGAGTAGGACATGAAGAAGTCAGTGGGGCACCAAGAAGAGAAAGAAACAGTAGCCTGTAAGAGAGTTGAGGATCAACACCAATCACTAGAGCAGCCTCCATTCCAGGAAGATCTTCAAATTCAATTACAGTTTGTAGTCTTAGAATAAAATCCCCTTTACTTGAAAATGCTGGACTGGATCTCTGTCTTGCAAACAGGATAATAAGTACAGGGGGAATAGAGAAGGGAAGGGGATCCATATGAAAGTGAGTAGTGTTCAAACTCTTCATCAGAAAATTACCACCCAGCATGCCACACCACAGCATGTCACCTGCATGCCATGCCTGAACACATGGCAAATGATGCTAGGCTAAGGGAGGCCCACAACCACACTAGGCTTCATGAATTACTTCAGCATTGGAAGAAAGGGCTAAAATGCAAAGCACTTCCCCTCAGGCGTCCCTACTAGAGGCTGATGGTTGTAACTGGAGTGGGTAGTGAGTAGATATTTGATATAGCAAAACCAGAATCCAGCAGCAAGCTCCAGGCTTTGAAGGCAATGAGCACACCACTCCTTCCTCTGACAAAGTACCACCCTTAGGAGACTTTGGCCTCACCAACTTTGAGGGCAGAGATTCGCATATTAGAGGGAGGAATGACTCAAGTGGGAAAAATAAAGGTATTTTCACCAGGTTTAGACCCAAATAAAACCCTAGGTTCATAAGAACTTTGTTTTCCCAGCCTCCTAAGAAATAAAGAAAGGGTCAACTTCTGCACTGATGTGAGCACACACCCACACATGCACGTGGCACGAATATTTTTAAATGAAACAATATGTAAATATACTTGAGTTCACAAAGGTGAATTATCAAATATCAAATACTCCAATCATTCTGAGCAATATCCTCTTAAAAAATAAAGCAACTAGGTTTTAAATGCTCCAGAGAAAGGATCTGTTTCATCTATCTCAGTACTGCTGTGCAATTCAGTACTAACACCACAGATTTCTGAAAGTAAATTTGACAGCTATAAGGTACAAGCTCAACTCAAACTTAATTACAAAGTTACAGCAAATATGCCACCTCCTCCAGAGAGATGGTGGGGACATGGAGTGGAAGACCAGAGTTGAAGGAAATTTAAAATAATTCCAGTCTGTACAATTCTTTACAGTTCAGAATCCTCTCACTCACATCAGATCATTTTGGTCCTCTTCAGTACAACCCCCAGAATGAGATACCATTATCATTGTCATCATCTCCATTTTATAGTGAAAGAAACAGGTTCAGAGAGATCAGAAGACTTTCCATGGGAGAAGGGCATCCTTTGTGCCAGCCAGACCCTTCCAAGCCACATGGACAGGATACTTCTCAAAGCCCAGTGCCCCCGTCCAGTCACATATGTTCTAGCTGGGGCATCAAGCAAAGGTCTCTGCTACCAATGGGACCACATCCTGGCAGCTCCAGCAGAGCCTCTAACCTTATCCTTTTGCCTCTGCCTGCCTGGAAAGTCAATACCACTGACACTCACCCACCAAACTAAACCCAACCATATTCAGCTTCTGGCCAAAATGCACCCTGGTGCCATATCTTCATTCCCACCCTGTTCTGCTTCTCCCACCTTGACCCTTTGTTCCACTGCTGCTCTCCTGCCAAATCCAGTCCTCTGAACCCCATGGTAAAAATATATACCACTATATTCTCTACTCTTTCTAAAACACTCTCTCTACCTTCTGGCTAAATGACACCTGAATTTCTCTCTCCTGGGAAGACGACCCCCTACAGCTAGGAAGCAGAGGCCCACATTATTCACTGCAATTTTCTGAACATGCTCTGTTGTTTCTTACTTCCTTCCTTTGCTCATGCTGTTCCCTCTACCTGAAATGCCTCTCCTACTACTCTATGCTACCCTCACTCCCCACCCCTATCTTCCTGCCACTTCCAGCACTAACTGTCAAGAGTAACCCATGTGTCTTCTCCGGGCAGCCTGTTCTGACCACCACCTGTGTCACAGCTGCCCTATACAAGTGTCTTTCATAGGCACACTAAACATTCAATTTCAGTCATTTGTTTATATACGCCTTTCCCCTACTATACTTCCAGAGGGCAAAGACCATTTCTTATTCACCCCCATATCCTCTGGCTATGCCTGACCCATAGTATATGCCTGATATATATTTTCTAAATAAATAAAAGCAAGGAAATGAATGAGAGTGGCTAACCCAGGACTCTAGCCTAAGTCTTCTGATGCAAAACCCATGGTCCTTCCTCTAAAACAATTGGTCACATCCAATGACAAAAGCCTAATCAACAAATGGAATAATTAAGATACAGGAAGAGAGTAACAAAGCAGGAAATCACCTATTGCTGTTCCACCCTAACCCTCACCTGCCTCTGCCAAGTGGTGCCAAAGGCAACAAGACTCAGGAAGAAATAAAGAAGTTACTGAAGCCAGTGCCCACTGCCCTTGACCTCTTTAGGTCACTGTCACATTTCTTGTGCATCAGGGATGAGTCAGAGAATTACCTAATATTCAAAAGCTGGGGAGCAGTGGGGAACTAAGACATAATTTTGTTCCTCCTCTTCCTTTTAAACATGAAGACCTAGAAGCACAGATAAATAAAGGAAGTAGTCCCAGGCCACCCAGAAACTTAGGGGCAGAGCCTGGACTCTGGATCCCTGTCTCCTCCTCCTTGTCCTCTGCACTCAGTTTCTCATGATGATAGAGGCAGGAGGTCATTACCCTGGACTTCATTAAATCCACAGGACTAGGACCAGGTTCGTACACTCAGGTATCACAGGAAGGAAACTCTGCCTCTTTCCCCAGCCCTGACCTTGGACCCAGACAGACCAAGGCTTAAACCCAGTTGTTACCACCTACTAGTCTAGTGAAGTGGCATGACTGAGTTAAGCTTTCTGAGCCTCAAATTCTTCACTTCTATGCTAAAGATTTGATATCCTTGCCTCAGGTTTGATATGCAAATAGGTGACATGGTCTATGTTGAAGATTTTAGCAAGAGCTTGGCATGCATAGGTGCTTAATAAACAAACATCTTAAATTGGTTTCAAATCATGAGAATAGTCACTTGCAAAGGAAGTTTAGGGTCCTCCCTAAAAGCATTCTGCTGATAGACACTCCCTTACCTACAGTCTTTTAATCTACAGTGTCTTCCATATTTTGCCTAAATCCAAAAATGTTGCTTCATGTCCATAGGCCCTCTTATAAATTCATTCTCAGGCAAAATAATTTTCTAAGCTGAGGCAATACAAATCTATTCCATGTGGAATGAAAGAAGGCTTTTGGTTACTTTTATAGCTTTTTAGTATTCTCATTTTCTGCCCTAAATCAATGTTCTGCTCTTCATAAACTAGTCTTATTCTTTTGCTACCACCTGGTCAGTTTCTTTCTTTCATTTTTTATTAATTTACTTTATCTGTTCATCAAATATTTACATGCACATGGTTTAAAAAGTAAATAGTTCTAAAAGACTTCCTATTAAAAACCAGCATGTCCCCCTGCCACAATCTCCTTTCCATTTCCCACTCGCTGAAGACAATCACGTTTCAACTATCTTACCTGATTTTCTTTTGAATATATTTCTATGTCACTAAATAACATATTTATAGTGCTACTTTTTAAAACTTTCATACTCTATTGACTCATCTGGAAGATGAAGATTTAACTCCCCTTCGTCCTACAGATCGCACCTCATGCAGACACACTGTGCTATTGCCCTGTGCCCATTCTCCTGTAGAGGAAGAAACTAAATTTGGTTAAGCTGATCTTTCATTTCTACATTACTGATATTACATAATGTTCTTCAGAGCCAAGCCATTTATATACCATTGTTTTTCCATTCCTACACTTAATGATTTTGTCGGTTTTGGTTATACTAATCTCTAATCCTCCCCAAGATCTTCCCCAGCTGCATGAATCTCCTCTCAATACATTCAAACACATTAGGTACTGGCAACTTCATGTTTTTAAGGAAATCTCTCTTGGAGTCTTCAGGCCCAGTGCAGTCTGGACTGGTTGCTCCCCAGGCCTGCTGCACAGCTGTCATCTTGGGCCCTCCTTCCACCAATATGTTGAGTACTTCCTCCACTTCTGTCTCCTGTTGAAGCCCAGTTCTTAGTTTTTCTTGGATTGCTTCACCTGAGGAAGTGTACCCTTTAGTAGCTTCATAGGAAAGGATATGCATGGGAAATAAATTATTTGAGGTCTACAATATTAGAAAGTATCTTTATTCTACCTTCATACTTAATTGATTGGTTAAGTACAGAATTCTTGGGCGGAAATTATTTTCCTCTCAGATTTTTCTTTAATTTTTTTATTTTAGATTATTCAGTACAGTTTCTACCCTTTATTCCCATCCCAGCCCACCCACCCATTCCTCCCCTCCTTCCTCCCCTTTCCAACCCCCCTAGTTTTCTCCATGTGTCCTCAATATTTGTTCCTGTAAACCCTCCCCTTCTCCCCTGAAATTCCCTCCCCTGTCTCCTCTGGTCAATGTCAGCCTGTCCTCTATTTCAGTGTCTTTTGTTATATTTTGCTTGTTTCTTTGTTTTCTTGTTTAGGTTCCTGCTAAAGGAGAGATCATATGGTATTTGTCTTTCACTGCCTGGCTTATTTCGCTTAGCATAATGCTTTCCAACTCCATCCATGCTGTTGCAAAGGGTATGAGCTCCTTCTTTCTTTCTGTTGCATTAGAATTTTATCATGTAAATGTACCATAGTTTTTTGATCCATTCATTTACTGATGGGCACCTAGGTTGTTTCCAGCACTTAGCTATTGTAAATTGTGCTGCTATGAACATTGGGGTGCATAGGTTCTTTTGGATGGGTGTTTCAGGGTTCTTAGGATATAGTCCCAGCGGTGGGATTGCTGGATCAAAGGATAGGTCCATTTTT
>JAPYXV010005904.1:0-10186 GCA_028533065.1 Trachops cirrhosus | reverse complement strand
CTTAGGTGTTCTCCAGGGCGGGGCAACCCAGTTGCTGGGTTGTGACATTGTATGTGGGGGCAGGGTCTGAGAGGAAACAATGGTGCTTGCTCCTCTCCCTGTCGGATTTCAGTTCCTTCTGCTGCTCCCCCCAAGCAAATTGGGCCTTTCTGGTGCTAATTCCCGTGTGGGTGGGCTTGTGTATGTTCTAAAACCCCGTGGGTCTCTCCTGTGGAGCTGGGAGTCTCTCCTTGCACCTCAACCCCCATAGGTGTTTTCAGTCAGTGTCCCAAGGTTCTATTTCCTGGTGCTGGGACCCTGGGTTGAGCGGTCTGTCTCACTGCCCAATTTGGCCTGGTTTATCTGCACTCAAATGTGGCCCGGACAGCCGGGCGCCTTGTGCACAGTTCCTCGCTTCACAGTTGCTGCCTTGCTGGGTCTGCCAGCCACCTGTGCACTCGGGATGCCTTACACGCTGGGGATGCGTGACTCCTTGCTTTTTAGTGCCAACCCCTCTCTGCCCAGCCACAAATCCGCCCCTCCTACCAGTCTGGATGAATGTGTATATTTTAACTCCTTGGTTGTCTGACTTCCATACAGTTCAATTTTCTGTCAGATCTGGTTGTTACATCATTTCTAAATTGTTGCTGACCTTAGTTTGGTTGTGTGAGGAGGCACAGTGTGTCTACCTACACCTCCGTCTTGGCTGAAAGTCCTTGCTAACTCAGTACTTTTACAAACTCTTTTGTTGACTTCTTGGTATGTATACACACAGTAACAACTTTTTTAATAATCATGATGCAAGCTTGCACAAATCTAGTGGCATATATTCAAGGAGGAAGTATCAGAACTACTAATAGATCAGCTCAGAATCATAATTCTATCTCCTATTCACTCACTTAAGTCTTCTGAGGGTGGCTGCACACATGAGAAATTTTAGAATCTTTTGCTTTCAATTTTGCCAGGGTAGCTAGAGTGTGAGATCTCATCTTAGATTTAACCAAAGCCCCAGTATGATGGAATGCTTAATAATACCCAAGCTCCTTGGCAGTCAGTTTTGCTTTGCAAAAGGAGTGTGTTGGTGTCCCCTGACCCCTTTGGGGGTGAGGGATTTAAACATTGAGGACTGTATGCTCTCAAAGATTTTGCCACAGAGCACCATGGGTGGGTTCACTAGACCTTGGAGGTTCTGTGTGTTTGTGATAGAGGCACAAACAGCAACTACAGCATAAGCTCTTAGGGCTTTGAAATGCCTTCTGTAGCCAACCCCATTAAGGAAATATGAATGTCAGTATATCATAGTCCAGTAGTTTTTTTCAAGGGTGGTTTACCTGGGGGGAGATCCCTCTGGAAACAAAAACTGGCTGTTAGGAGAGGACCAGCTTAGGTGTTACAATGATACTTCACCGTAAACAGGAGTGACTATCAGATTGACCATGTGTTCACGTTCTGCATTTGTTTTACAATTTGGATTAGGTAAAACCCCAAGCAAGCCACAGAGTGTGGTACAAATAAAAGTAAGGTTTTGCCAGTAGTGAAGGGAGCTCTTCTAATCTTTTTGGGTCATTGTGTTTATCCACCTAGTAAGCCAAGAGCAAGAAATAAACTGTAACCAGCCTGCATTCTGTGTCATGGTTGGGAAATCCTTTTTGTGATGTCATGACACTGGCCTTGTTCTTGCTGGCTTTTCTTCTAGGGACCATAAGCTGAGTTCCAGGCTTTGATACCTGCTAAGTTTTCTGCCAGTCTATCTAGATTTCTCTTGCGTCTAACCAGATTCTTTGTTGATGTGGTGCACCCCTCCCCTATCTGCCAGAGCCTTCCATTTCTTTTGGCACAGATACTGACTCCATTGCCCACATTGCCTGTCATGGTTATTATTTGCCTGCTAGTCTGGTCTTTCTGCCAGGCCTGAAGTAAAGAAAAACACAGGTATTTGCACCACACACTTCTATGTATCATCTACTCTTGATTGTCTTTGGCCCTACCTTGATTGTGTCTCTCTTGTGGTGCTCCTCAGACCCTCATAGCCCAGGGCAGCTAAAGCACACCCATGAAGCCAGCACATACCAGGCCTGCCAATACCCTCCGTCTCCACTTCTACACCAAGTCTGGGAACAAAATGTTCCAGAAGAACCCAGTCAGGGATGGTACCTATTAAAGTACAGAGGCCTAACCTACTTGCAGGAGGTCCGGCTCTGGGTGATCTAACCAGATTACCAGTCACAGACAACAGGAGCTAAGGCTGACTGCATGTACCTCTGCTACCAGGCAAAGTGCGCTTCTCTCCTGGAGGCATTTTGTTTGTCCCCTGGCAAGGTGTCATAACACCTATTCCTGAACTACAATGTGTTGTTCCAGGAGAGTCAACCTCACACACCTGAAGGGAAGGGGAGGAAGACAGAGAAGGAAGGAGAGTAGCAGGGAGGGAGGAGGGAGGGGGTAGGGAGACGAGGGAAGGAAGGAAGGACTACTGGAGAGAGGGAAGGAGGAGCTTTAGCAGCAGGGAGAGGGTGATATCAGCCAGTGGGGTGAGGGGCTGCTCCCTGAGAAGAAGAGGCTGAATACCTCTCAAAGACAGTGGCACTGTGAAGCAAACCTGGGGGCAGGAGGGCTCCCACCAAAGGCTAGTCCTGAAGCCTAATCCTGTGGTGTCCCTGTGAATGTTCCCCTTCCTGCTTCTCAATGCCTTAGCATGAAATTAGAGAGGAGTGGGTATGAGTTAAGGTTAGGGAAAGGAGCCTTGCTCTTAGCCCCCAGGCCACACCTCTTCCAGTAGGAGGGGCAAAATAGCGAAAGCCACCAAGCAGAAAGGGCAGTGGTGGGGCATTGGAGGGGATGGCAGTGGGAGGGGAATGGAGGCTAAGCCAGAGGCTTTCCCCAGCAACCAGAGAATATGTTCCTTATGAGCATTGGCTCACTCACTTTTGATGGGTTTTAGTTTTAGAGACTTATAAAATGGGACAGGGATGAAAGTCAAGGAAAATAGGATGGATGCGATCATTAAACATGGCTAGTATCAGAAATAGTTGCAGTCTATGCTGTCTGATTGGAAGTGCACTTAGAAAACACTTCCATGCACCACAAATTAAATGTTCTCTACGTGTTCTTAAATTCCACCACTACTGATTCAGTCCTCAGGTAAATACTCAATTATCCCTTGGCTCTTTCTTCCTTTGGGACCTTTTAAAAGACCTTAAAGAAGTTATCTACTAACTAATCCATTTGCCTTATGAACCCACGCACACTTTTCCCTTCAACAAAGATAAAGCAGCCAAATGAAAAAGGCACTAGGTACCCCAGGCCTCTGCCTCCATAAGGCAAAAACCTAGAATTGTTGGCAAAAGAGGAAAAGCAGACAGGTGGAGAGTGATTGGGTTTATTGGTATATTAGAGAAGGTATATATTTGTGATATATATCACAAAGGAGGTGCTAGTGGGATCAAAGCAACAACTTCTCCATTCCTGTTCCTACCATTCCACAAAATACTTCCAGATGTCCCTAAACAGGGCTGGCTTCTAATAAATCAGCCTCCAAGCTATCTTCCAGCCCACCACACAAGGTAATGATCACTATTGATGCAAATTGTTCTACCATAAATCACCACCCACACTTATCCCTTCCACATAGTTAAAGTTCAAAGATGATAGAAATGCTATGAGTAATTCCAGGCACCTGCCTCTGTACAGGAAGGAACACAGCTGCTGTATCCCAGAAAAACATCGGTCCAAAGCCAAAATATGTTCTCCACTGTTTCTACCATACTTTGGAGGAACTATATCAGAGTTCTTTGGCTGAGTCTTCACACTAAACCCACTCCCATGGGGTAACACCTATCAAGGGGGAGGTAATGCAGACAGGGCAGCAAATGTGTCTCTGCTTTTCCCGCCATTTTCTTGACTAATACCAATTCTTGTCTGGGCAATCCAAACAAGTGTCCCTCTGGGCTTCTTGCCCATCTAGCAAAAAGAGGATGTCTCTTGGTCTATCCCACTTGATTAGTGCTCCATTGCTTCTACTGAAAATAAGTCAGGCTCTAGGAAAACAGAGTAGCTGATGGTATATCCAGTCCCAGCTTCTGTAGAGAACTTAGACAACTGTTCAATCTCAGTCAGTCTGTCTGAGAAGAGGTGTCTGCAGAGGCTTGTGAATGAGGTTCTGGACCTCACAGGACAGAAACATTTCCTCCACTGCTACTTTCTCTGGACTGGAGTTCCCTTTGGGCTGTCTTCCCACCCATCAATAAATGGGAGGGTGACTCTCGATTCATCTGCATAGTAATCAGTGCTCCAACTGCTTCTATTAGAAATAGATCAGGTTCTAGTAAAATGGAAACGTTGATGGTGTTTTCTACCCCCAGATTCTGTAAAGGTGCAAATATAATTGCTCAATCTCAGTGTGTCCAAGAGATGGGTAAGGGCTGGAGAGTCTGCAGTCTAGACTTAACAGGGAAGAGAGAGGAAAACAGAGTAGAAGAGAGTGTGTAGAAAGTGTATTGATCCTTGGGTAAAGAGGATCACTCAGTTTAGGAAAAGTTTGAATCCTTGTTTTCTTGTTTCTGTTTTTTTCTTGTTTTGTTTTTGCTTTTTGTTCTTGAAAGCCACGATCACAAATCTTTTCTCTTTTTATTGTATTGAGTCACTGCCAAAGATTTAAGGATTAGTCTTGGCTTATTCATTTTAGAAACCCAAAGAGCTTGTGTCCTTTTGTCCATAGTAATTCAGCAGAAACAGTACAACATTATCTAAATCCCTAACTTTAGCCTGTAAAGGTCCTAATGCAGTTGCTTTTATTTATGAGAGAGCTAAAGAATGGAGCAAGGCAGATAGCTCCAAGTGCCCAGACCTGTTAGAAGTAGAATCTTGACTCTAAAGGACTCTAGAATGGCTATGATAGCAAATTGTTGTTCCATGCCCAATTCATCCCCCTTCTGTATTAATGATTGTTGTAATCATATAACTTTTTCAAAGTCTTCTAAAAGATAATCTTTGAGATTATGTAAGTCTTTGCATATTGATGTGCACTCAGACATGTGGTGTGTGTGCGTGAGAGAGAACTATAAACCAGTTCATTTCATTACCCTTGTACAAAAATTACTAAGGCAAGCTTGTTATATACTCTAAAAGACAGGAAAATTGGAGGTGGGGAAGTCTTGATTTGGCAGCCTTTTTCTTCATCTTGCTTCTGTTAGCCAAAGTCAGTTTAATTTGGGGTTGTTTTTTTCTCCACCCTCATGCCTACCATGGACCTCTAGTTAGCTAAGGGCTGTGAGACTGCGACTGGCATCTAAGTCCACATAATCATCCCATTAAATAACCTGGAACACAGAACTTTCTCCCTAGCCTCACACCCCTTCAAAGAACAACAGACCTGTCCAGTTCCTTTGAGGGTCTGTCAGGCTTGAATCCTAAATGGGAAAAAAGAAAACTTTTGGTTTATCTAACAAACTGCCCTAGGAAACCACCTCCTGGGTGAGGTCATCTTGGGGGAAGGAAAGGCCAGTTGTGAGGGGGAATCCCAGCTGAGTCCTAGTTCTTTCTACCCCCCCCCCCCACCTATAGGGGACTGTTCCACATGGTGTGGAGAATGTAGTCCAGCCATCACTCAGAAAGGCCAGTGGGGAGCGAGGTCTGGCACACAGGACCCATGCCCATAGATAGGTTCTCCTGTGGGGAATTGGGCCTGCATTGTACCTAGGCTGCTTTGAGGCTTGCTTTGCTAAAACTCCCTCACCCTGAGTTGAGGCAGCAAGTGTTTACTGCATATCTTTAAAGTAACTTCCTAAAATCTATGCTAAACCTCCCAAGGACAAGTGCAACCACTTTTCCCTTTGCATTTGCAAATATCCTTCTTCTGTGTTGTAATTAGCAACATCCTCTCCTTTGTTTTCTGTAAAAGATAACCACCTAAAGCGAATCTGTGCATAGTAAATGAGGACTGTTCTCGATGTAATGTGCTCAGAAAAGCAATAAAAGCCTTTCCAGGCAAGGGTGGAGGCCCTCTCTCTCACTGAGAGAGTGGCCGTGCCATCCCTTTTTCTCCACAGGACTTCTGCAGTCCATGTGAATTTGTTTGTTGCAGCCACAACACACAGACCCCATGTGCCAGGGTCTGTATCACACACACCTTGCTGGTGCTGAGGCATGGTGCCTTCCCCTAGGGATGGAAAGGGGCTGATCTCCTTGCTTTTATCAGCTAGGTAATGTAGAGAGCTATTTACCCCTCCACTCCACTGGAAAGAAAGTGCATAGTGTGAACTTAAGGGACTAGCATCTCAGAGTAACAAAAGGAAGACAATGTGAATTGAAGCATAATTACCAATTCACAGTGCCATGGCAATTTATTTTGCTTGTCAGGAGTCCACAGTCCACTTATTATTTGTGTGCATCTCTGGAACTTCAAACTATCTTTATTATTCGCAAATATTATCTCAATTCATCTACATGTTTATTTTCCTAGCATTGATATTTAGATTGTGTCATGGTACATGATATTTTATTGTTCAGGTATTCTGCATATCTATTAGAAATGTGTTTTAGACATCCACATAACATTCAGTAGTAAATATGTCACAGGCAAGGTCCCTAGAGCCTGGAAGTCTGCCTTCTGAGAGAGGGATGTTCTGGGAGGAGCAATGCCAGGAGAGTCACTCTTCTCTTGCATCAGACTCTAATGTACTTTACATGGCCTGTGACAGGCACAGTACAGATCCTATCATATTCTCAGACTGACATCCTCCTTTCCCCATTCCTGGGACAGTAGGACACTTACTTGTACATTCAGTCCCAGTGCCCAGTCCCTAAGACCAATCTTGACTTTGGGGTATATTAAGAATTCTGGGCTTAGCTTCAAGCTACCTTTCTTACTTTTTTAGCTCTGCCTTTGTATTTTTAAAAAAAGATTTTTATTTATTTATTTATTTATTTATTTATTTATTTATTTACAGAGGCAAAGGGAGGGAGAAAGAGAGGGAGAGAGACATCCATGTGCGGTTGCTTCTCACGTACCCCCTACTGAGGGACCTGGCCTGCAACCCAGGCATGTGCCCTGACTAAGAATTGAACTGGCAACCCTTTGGTTCACAGTCTGGCACTCAATCCACTGAGCCATACCAGCCAGGGCCCTTTGCATTTAATTTAAATGACTCCAACCCTACCCTTTTCCTACATTTTCTGAACTGGGACCTACCTAAGTCCTTTTCTTGATAATTTACAAAATACTGTGGGGGGGAGCATTTTCTTCACCAGATGGGGAGTTCACTTGTTTTTTGGTGGAAGGTAGAGGTGGGTAATTCCTAGGTTTGACTTTTACTGTGAGGTTCTGGAAGAATCCCTGGAATAGCTCGGAATCTTGTCCTCCCCATTCTCTGTATCCCATCTTCTCTGATTTGCACGCTTTACCTCCCTCCTAGAGTCTAGTTGCTTAACTTTATTATACACACCTCCCTCTCCTGTATAGGCCAGTCTAGCTAGGCAGAACTGCTCACAAAGGCTTGGGGGTCCAAAAATAGTGCCAAAGGAAACTACATTGAAGATCATCCAGGTCATTAACCAGAAAAGCCAGGTTCCTAGAAAGGAGATTTTTTAAATAGCCACACCAACCCCTATACCGTGCACCAGGGACCCACTCAACTGTTAACAATCTGCATTCCTTGCATGTGATTTTGTTCTTCTACCATCTCATTTTATGTTTTTTTTCCTTTTCTGTCTGGGCTTGTAAATGGAAAAAAAAAAAAAAAAAAGGAAATAGACCTTGGTACTACAAAGCTGTGGATTTGAGTCCTGGCTCTTCTGCTGACAAATGTTTGTAAACTTAATCAAATTTATTTACCTTCTAAGCTTTTCTTCACCTTTTAAATGCAAAAGTATATCATCTATCTCTTAGAGCTGTATTTGAATTAAATGAGATAACACCTGTGCAGATACATTATAGCACCCAACATACAATAGGTGCTTAGTGCATTGTGGCTGTTATTCCACCTCAAATCAAAGTGCTGAGGCAGGACCTATTCCACTTAATGTAAGCTTAGTTGTGGTCAAATAAGAGCACAAAGGAAATGCACATTCTTCAATTAATATTTAAACCTAGCAACTATATTCATTTTAGCCAGAGCACTACCCTCCACAGCCATGTGGGTTCTCTTCACCAGAGAAGCTCCAGCAAACAGGCTTTTTAAAAGTTGGCATGGCCCTAGAAACCCTCTTGTGAAGCCCCATCTTCATTTCCAACTGCTAACCGTAATCCAATAAGCAGTGGTTGTACTGGGGAGATTCAGAAAATTGGAACTGGAAAAGCAAAATAAGACCAGATCTTAAAGTCAGGTAAGACTTGGAAACAATGTAGTCAAAGATAAGATGAGGTATGGCCAGGTCAAAGTGATGTTCAGAAATGATTCCAGGAACACAGCTCATTTGCCATGGTATACCTGTTAGGTATGGTTCAGTGTACTTCTTGAAAAACAAAGTGTGCCTTGTATGCTTTTAAAGGAGCTAAGATGATTCAGACACCAACTGAAATTCAGCCAAGTGCATAGCACAACCACAAGTGTAGTGTGGCTGCTGTATCCCGAAACTGTCAACCAAAACATATGGGAATGTTCCTGGGTTTCTGGTCTGAGATTGTGGAGAGGGCATCTGCGCATATCACTCTTTTGCTCAAAAATTTGAAATAACTTCTTATTGCCTATTGAATTAAGTGTAATCTCAGCCCACAACATTCAAATGTTTTCTACAAGTTAACCTAAACCCACCTTGCCAGGCTTATTTCAACTTACTTCCCTATTCATACCCACACTTCAGCCAAACTGAACTGTTTATTCCCTGAACATGTCCCCAAACATTTCCACCCCTGTGTTTTTGCTATTTATGACTTCATCCTTGTCCCTCCTCTCTACCTACTGAAATCTTTCAGAATTCCTCTGAAAAAATGGAATCTCTCCCATTAGTCCTTTCCTGATCCTGCAACCCTTCTCCAATTTAGATATGATCTCTCTTCCCTCCGAAACATGATAGAATTTACTTTCTGTCTTGCTTGTGGCATGATTCTAGCTTGAATGTAGGTTTTGGCCCTTGCTGGGGTTCAGACACACTATTCAGTCTGGTAAATTGAGGGAACGGTGGTGGAGCTGATAGCCTTTGAGAAAATAAGTCCTCCTGATGGGAAGAAATAACAGTGTGACAGAGCTGACTCAGGCACAAATTTCAAGTCTGCAGTAGAAAGCAGTGAATTAAGAGTACTATACACTGGCTGAATCTGCTATAGCACAGCCTACCTGGATGCATGCTTCTATCCTATTCAAGGACTTATTTGCATCCAGGAATGATTCTCCTGGCAGAACAGGTAATGAGATCCAGAGTCCCTCTTCCTGACACAGCCCATTCAGGTTGAAAGGCATAAATGATGTTTAATGGCCTGGGATGGCCTCAAATGAGGCCAGAATGCAAACAAGCAACAAGAAGGATGTACTCTGAGAGAAGACTTTCCAGGGAAAGAGAAAGTGGATTGGTGATCCACACTGAGAATCAGAGTCCAACTCACTGGAGGGGTCTTGTTCAGGACCTTCAGTCATCTTGAACATCCCATGGATGCACCTCACAGGAAAGACCTGCACCTAAGCCACTAAAGAATTAGTACCTTTGGGAATCCAGGTGGTCTTTTCTTTACGACACTTCAGATGTGAGTCTGACAGAGTAAAATGACACCTTGAGAAGCTATCTTGATGAGGGTGGATTTAGTCAGCATTTTATGCTGGAATCAGTTAAGCTGGTGGCTTGATTAGAACTACCTCTGTTTGATAGGGATTGTGGGTAGGAGGAACATGGACTCTGGGCACAGCATCCTGGGTTCAACAGCTTCCTTATTTGTAGTGAGGGTAATTAAATCAGTTAACTGAGAGCAGCAAGTGGGACCACATTGATGTTAGCAGTTCAGAAGTCCATTCAAGAGGCAAATTTAACTTGTCAGTAACCCAGCAGACAGGGTTGAAAAAATAGAGGACTTATTCATACATAGTTGGAAGTAACTCTTAAAAATCTTGGGTCTACTTAAGGTGCAGATCAGTAGAATTCCAGTAGAATTCAAGAAAAAAAAGGGTGCATATAGGACCTCAATACCATTGTAATTTGAATATTGAAAAATAAGAGCCCTTATTTTTTAACTGAGGTATAATTGACATGCATTATATTAGTTTCAGATGTACAACATAAT
>JAPYXV010005903.1:0-10188 GCA_028533065.1 Trachops cirrhosus | reverse complement strand
GTTCTCCCTAAAACCCACTTGGGCCCTTCTCACTCCATCTCCTGTCCCTGAGTGAGCTCTGTCTCCTAAGCTCCGAAGCCACAGACCCAGAGGCCCCCTCTGATCGGGCGTCCCACAGACACTGAGTCCTGCGTGGACAGGGAAGAGCCGGCCCTCTTCCTCCCCGGGCCCGCTGGCTGCGCCCTGTCCCCTGTGGAGCCGTCAGACCCTGAGCTGGGGAGAAGGTCCCGCGGTGGCTCCGGGCTCTGCCCCCCGCTAGCCCTGGGACCTGGGGTCCAGGCCCCCACTTTTCTCATCTGCAAATGGGGGTGATGATAGTGACACCCCACTGGCAGGGTTGCTGCAGAGAGCGCACGAGGGACCCCTCAAAGCACTGAGCACCTGTCACTGGGTGCAGGGTGGGCACTTGGCCAACTTTAGTTGTGATTGTTTGTGGTTTTCCTCTTGTCAGTCGGTAATGATGCACATAAATCCAGGGGATATAAACGGGAAAACCTACTCTCTTATATGTAAATTAAGATGCATCAAAAGGATGTCACAATGTCTCAAAATAATATGGTTTAGAATTTGCCATTTTCAGCTATTGGAATATGTTAAAAACATAGATATATTTAATATGAAAAGCACTCCACCCATTCCCTTCACAAAGGACTTCTAGAATATCATTTTATCTTTAAAAATGCCAAGAAGCCGAAAGTTTTAAGCGAGGGACAAGGTAAAGTTTGAATTGTTCAGAGCAACAGATCTGAGATAAACCACTGCAGGACTCTGGGTAGCAGAATCACTAGTGCAGGCTCCGCGTGTTATACAGGGTCCGGCTGCTCAGACCTCGAGTTCTGCCCTGTTCCGGCGTTTTGCTCTTTGTCCTGTTCTGCTGTGATGACACCTCCCCGCCCAGGACTTGTTTTTGAAGTTGTCACCCGCGCAGACCTAACAGAATCGGAAATCTTGGCAAAGAATGAAATCCCACTCATGAGAACATATTCTGACTTTGCAGATTCTTCCAAGAAGGAGCCGAGATGGAACTTCTGGAAATACCTGGTCAACCCCGAGGGTCGCGTCGTGAGGTCCTGGAGGCCCGAGGAGCCCTTGGAAGCCATCAGGCCTGAGATAGCGGATCTGATCCGACAGATGATCATTAAAAAAAGGGAGGATCTCTGAAGACGCCGTGGGTCGCTCCAGTGTGGCAGCCGGCACACTGGGCTGTCTCCCCGAGGGTCCCCTCTCGTTCTAGGTGCTCCGACAACTACGTGTGGCACTGACGGGCAATTGTCACCGTGCCAGCGAGTGGCGATGAACGTCTCCACCACAGGGACGTTGCCCGAAGCCCGAGGAAACAAAACGAAATGCACTCGAGACTTCATTTGACCGCACTAAACGATTCTGCATACACAGTCGCCACCCTGCTCCCAGAGCCTGTTGTTCAACTTGACCTTTTCTGGGAGCGTCCTGGACGGACACGCCAGCATGCCAGACCACTGAACCCACGACCCGTGTGTGACTGACCTGTCTGCAGCAGCTGACTGTAAATGACTATTTTTATGTAATAAAACACAAAATAAACATTGTGAAATGTGTATACGCATAGATCCGTATCCTTATATATTTTTGTCTTTTTCATATACAGGATTTTGTTTGTTCATCTTTTGGGTACAAGTTTGTAGTAGGTTTTACTACATCTGGCTGAAGAGTCATTTATAAATGACATCATCATAACATTTGAAAAAGCCTTCGTTATTTTTTTTAAGATTTTGTTTATTTATTTTTAGAGAGGGGGAAGGGAGGGAGAAAGAGAGGGAGAGAAACATCAGTGTGTGGTTGCCTCTCGCATTCCCCCAGTGGAGGACCTGGCCACAACCCAGGCATGTGCCCTGACTGGGAATCAAACCGGCGACCTTTCAGCCTGGCCAGCACTCAATCCACAGAGCCACACCAGCCAGAGCCATTATTTTCAATATTTATAATTTTCCAGGAGAAACTCAAAATCTATAAATACAGTATTAACAGAGGAGCCAGTATCTCTGAGTGGAAATCCCAAGTGTAAGAAAAAGGCCATGAGTCTATGATCATTGAACTTTAATCCTTAGAGGTTATCTTTGGTTGCTAATCTATTCACACTAGATTAGCCATTTGGAGAAAGAATTCAATGCTATGTCATTCTGGTGGCTGGAATCCCAAGGGTCACCCCCAAAGCACCAGCACTCTTCATGGAAAGGGGGGAGCAACTGCAGACATCCTGAACAGGAGCAGCCACTGAGCCTCTCGGGGTCACAGCAAACTCCCTCCCCCCAGTCACTACCTTCCTGTTCTGTCAGCCACATCGTTACCGGGCCACGTTGGTGAGGGCGAACCGTAGCCCCATGCAGTAGTCATTTCATGGAAGAGCTGAACAGGAAGCCAGGAGAGGAAGTGTGGGAGGGAACACAGGTCTGTAAACTGGCAAAGAAGGGAGACGGTCCAGATGGCTGGGGGTTGGCTCCCAGACTCCGGCCGGACTCACGGGAGGGCAGACGCCCCTTTACGGCGGTGAGACCGGCAATGCCGCCTCCGTGCTGTGGGCGCGGGTCTGCATGAGGGCGCGGTCTAAGGTTCTCGGGCCGAAAGTCCTTGCTGGAGAAAACTTCAAAGTACGTGTGCAGCCACCCGGAGCTGAATGCGTTCTGTAGGGGATCACTGGGACGGGAGGGAGGTGTGGGTTCCCGCAGAGGCCAAGTGCATTTACAGGGGTAGCCGGGTTAGTGTGTCAGCCAGCCTGCTTCTCCCTCTGAGACACAACTGCCTCCTTCTCGAATTCTGAGGGAAGCAGTGTCCTCCCTGTCTCGGCGCCCACAAGCCTGGGGCGCTCGCAGGGGCCTGAATGGAGGGGCAGACAAAAGCGGGCCGGCGTCACGGACAGCTGTTGTCCTTGTGACGAAGGGTCAGAGCCAAAGGCATTTTGTCCTGGTCAGTAATTTGTCGGCCTCCTGGGTTTGTTGTGTTTGGGAGGTAGGGGCCCACGTCACACCAGCTCCTGGCCATGGTTTCCTGCAGCCAGGACAGCAGTGTGGGGGCGGCAGTGACCGTGGACTCCCCAGAGCTATGCCCGGAAGCCACGCTTCCTCCTTGGCCATGCTCAACGCGCACAGTGTGTCTGCAGTGTGTGAGTGTGTGTGTATGTGCACGCATTTCTCAACGCCTGCAGCGCGGGCAGCACCTGGCCTCGGGAACAGGAGTCCCGCTCTGCGGGCTTCACCAGTCTCCGTGGTGCCAGCCCTCCCACGGCCGACGCCAGTCTAGCGGCGGTTTAGTAACTGGCCTGCGAAGTCCCGGAAAGCTCAACAATCGGCTCTCACAAGCCAGTCCGAGTAGGCTCCAGAACATCAAAATTCTTAAAAATCTGACTCCATCGGGGTTCCGGATAGCTCTCCGAGGAGAGAGATCTAGAGCAAAGACATCACACGCCCTCTTCGTTTTTATTATAAACGTGCCATGTTGACCAGTCACAGGAAGATGCGGGCACGCGTGCGCGCGCAGAGCCGCGAAAGGCTGCTGACCCGGGGACGCGCTAATGCCTGCGGCGGACCGGAGTGTCCGCAGGTGCGCCCCAGTCCGCAAACCCGCGATAAATGAAGACAAAGCCTGAGAGGGCCGACAGCTGCGCCTCCCCGGGCCTTCTCCAGGCTCCGGGCGCACTGGCTGTGTTTGGAAAGCCGGCCCTCCACACGCTGGATCCCGCCCACTGGTGGCGAGTCTCCAGTGGGCGGAGCAACGAGGGGGACGCTCTGCCCGCGTTCGCGCTCAGCTTGATTTCCTCTCTGCCGTGGAGTAATCGAGTTCTAACGCCTGCCCCGCGCGGAGACCGCCACGCCGCACTCCTCCCCGCTCTCCTCCTCCCCGCTTTCCGGGGCTGAGCTGCGGAGGCCGTGCGTGCTTGGCGGAGGGAGGCGTTGCCGCTGCCCCGCCACGGCCACACCCCCACCCACCCCTCCGCGGTGCCGAAGAGCGCAGGGGCCGCCCCAGGCAGCACCTGGGACAACACCTCCGGGCCGGCAGGGCCGCCCACTCTTTCCCTCCCAGCTGCCCGCGTGCCTCCCCGTCTCCCCCCCCCCCCCCCGCACTCCCGTGGAAACACTTTCCGAATGCGCGTCCTTGGTTCCTCCTCCCCCACGACCCCTCCACTCTCTTCCCGTGATTCCACTCTTTCCCTCCTTTCTCATCAGCTCCACGGTTTGCAACCGAAGAACGGCTTTAAGTACCTAGTCTCTCTATTGAGTATGAATGTTGGTGTTGTATGTCGTCTCTTTAGCTTACAAACATTAAAACAAAAGGCCAAACCTAAATTTCGTAGATTTTATTTTCATCAAAAGGTGAATTTTTATGAAAAAATAACATGTTGAAATTTAACCTTTAAAAACACAAGATGAAAGTGATATTTACACAGAAGCGATATTCAAACACAAAGATCCTGCAGATGGAATGATATTGGGCCACAACCAAGAGAGGGTGAGATTGTGGAAGAGCAAGATGCGTAAGAATGAAACTACAGGCTTTTTCTTAACCTGTGGTTCTAGAGTGTTGACATTTAAACGAGGTAAGAATAAAAATTGTTTCACCAGTAACTTACAACCCAGTGAGAAGAGCCTGTGGTCTATTTCTCACGCCCCTTCTGGAGGGGGGGTGGGACGCGTCGCCCAACCACCCCCCCAAGCCAGCTCCCCGCACCCACGGCCGGGCCCAGTGCTCGCTCTCTGTCGGGCCCAGCCCAGCCGGCCCTGCTCCGAGGGTCCGGGTGGCCTCATGGGAGTGAGGAAATACTTAAAATCGCATTGTACAGTCCATCCTCCCCTCCACAAGCTAAAGCTCGTGCTCACTCCCAAGTACGGGTCTGTGGTCTCACTGAAAATGAAGGAGAAAGTGGGGCAAATTTTCCAAATCATTCCATCCCAGCCCACGCCCGCACCCCAACACCCCAACTCTCTTGACATTTCGAGTGGAGACGTCTCCGTCTGGAAGGCTGCCCCAGTCCGCCCTCAGCAGGCGCCCGTGTGGCTGGAGGACGACACCAAGGCCGTGTGGAGACCGCCCACCTGGCGGCAGACCGCTGAGGACAGCTGAAACCTTGGGGAAACGTTGCGGGCTTTTATTCCAAATTGTCATTATAGTCTCAGTCTTTTAGTTAAAATAAATATTGAGCCCTGGCTGGTGTGGCTCGGTGGACTGAGCACAGGCCTGCGAACCAAAGGGTTGCTGGTTCTATTCCCAGTCAGAGTGTGTGCCTGGGTTGCAGGCCAGGCCCCCAGAAGGGGGCGTGTGAGAGGCAACCACACACTGATGTTTCTCTCCCTCTCTTTCTCCCTCCCTTCCTCTCTCTCTAAAAATAAATAAATAAAACCTTTCTAAAAATAAAAAATATTGAATTTCACAAATATTTTAATACTGCCTACAAGTATTAGAGACTCCAAATTATTACCTGGAAACTCTTTAAATAATTGGAGTAGCTCCTGTACCATTCTAAAGCTGTCTATTGCATTATAATCTGGTAACTGAATAGCAACCGTATGTATTATGGTATTTATTTGCTGGTTCATAGTGAAAAGTGTGTGCACACACACTCCTTACAGACGTAACTACACTCTGGTGCTCATTGTAAATGCAATGAGATAGCAGTTGCGTGTTAGCTGATGTCATTTGCACATCAACCAGCTAACAGTACACTGCCAGCCCATCACACACAGTAACCAGTGGGCGTCGCTCACCAGAAGAATGTATCCAGAAGCAAGTGGCAGGGTGGCTGTGGCTGCCGGCCGGACCCAAAGCAGCCAGCTAACAACACACTGCCTACCTGCCTCGGGCCACCGCCGCTTCTGGCAGCCACGAGGCCACTGAGGCCAGGCTCTCGGTACGAAACACGGTGGCGGAACTGCGATCTCAGAATAGTCGCACTGCAGAAAACTCACACACCACGTGTGTTCCTCCAAAACCGTTGTAAGAAATAACACCAACATTTTATTTAATCTCATTAAAAGCTTAAAAAGCTTTCCAAGTGCTCACACTTGAGGTTTCCCCAATTAAAAGCCTGGACGTGAACACAGTTCCTGCAGGACAAGCGGGTGTTTAAAGCAAAGTTATACTTGACTATGGCCTTTCCGGCCGCTTCTGTGCGCTGACACAAGGCCGGCTGTCTGTACCCCGCGGTGAAATGCTGAGGGGCCAAGGGACTAATAATACAAAAGCTGGGCATAGGACGAGTCTCCAGCTGTGTTTGGGGAAAATCGATATTACAGAATTTAGGGAATTGAATAACTTAAATGTCATGTGCTGCGCCCATTATAAAGGCTATTTATTAGCCACTGCGTTCTACAAGTGCAGGCGTGCGTTCGCGTTCCTGTGTCACCACTTAAACAGAAGTTTAAAGAGCAGAAAACTCTACGCGAACGGTGATGCGTTGGAAACGAGAAGCTGTGAGCAGAGGTTAAAATAATGTGCACTGCCAGCCTAGGCAGAGGGAAAGTGAGTGGTGGTACCGAGAGACTTAAGCATACGAGGACTGTGTATGTGGAAGAAAGGAGAAAAAAGCACTTGGATTTGTTTCATGGTCACTCTGACCACAAGAGAAGCTAAAGGCCCCCAGGTTCCAAGGAGAAGCGCTGCGTGGGATCAACCCGACAACCACTGCTGTGCTCGCCTGCGCGCCGTGGGGATGCCACCGCTGCCCACCAGAGGGCGCTGTCGCCTGTCCTTTGGGGGCGAGCAGCTGGATGCCCCAGCGGGGAGGGCGGCCAGCGAGCAGTGCGTGCCTACCTGACGCATCCAAGCAGCATCCTTTGCTGTCGAGGCAGAAGCTAGGCAGTGCCGTTCAGATACAAGTCCTTACCACTGTTTGCCAGGGGTCCTTGGCTCCTGGCCACATTTGTTTTAGCACGTGATTGGACTCTGAAGTTAATAACAAGTTTCCATACTTTCAGATCAGCCCGTACTTCCCACGGCTGTCTTCTTCAGCAGCAATCGTCTGTTCAAGGTCAAATCTAATACAGAAACCAGCGCAAGCGCCGGACACTCACCTAGGGGGAGCCTTGACTTCTCTCCTCGCGCCTTTGACGAGCCCCCGCATGGCTTTCTCTGAAAAGAGAGATAACAGCGGGAGAAACCGTTTAGGAAAGTCATGTCGGGTGGGGATGTTTCTAGATCCTCCTCCGCTTTCACTTTTCTAAAGCAACCTCCGGTTGTAGCTAAACTGCGCTAGTCAGAGTCACAGTCAGGGTTCGGAGTCGTGCGCTACCTTCCGTCCCACAGAGGTGTGACGAAGGTGCCCTCTGCATGGGGCCGTGGGCCGGGGGCCTGGGGCCGGGAATCCAAAGGGCCTCCCGGACCCGCAGCCCCTCTTCTTCCGCACGGACCCTCCGCGGAGCGGCGCGCTCCAGCTCCACGCTCTCCAGGCTTGGGCGACTCCAGGTGTCCCTGGTTTTGCCCCCAGGCCTGCACCAATCATGACGCCTAGTCGCCAAACCTCTAGCATCTCGTACCCCAGGGCCGTCCTGGTTCACCCTGCACGCTCGGCTCCACCGCTCCAATCACCGCTACCAGAGCGCAGTCGGGGGAACACTTTAAAGAGCCGGCGGGCGGCAGCCAGAGCGGGAATCCCCCCTCCAGCTTCCCATTGGCCAGCGCTGCGGTGACGTCAGAGCCGCAGGGCTTCCCCCGCACGCCGCTCTGGCTCCGCCCCTCCGGCGGACCTGCGTCGGCGGCGGCGCCCGGGCGCGCCAAGCTTTGCCGCCAGCGGTGGCGGGCCGAGCGGGGCCGGGCGCCGGGACCGTCCCCGCCGCGGGGGCCGCGGGGCTTGGCGGGCCGAGAAGCGGGCTCTGGGAGTTCACGCTCTTCCCACGTCCAGAAACCGAGACGTTCCGTTACAACGGGTCCTGACGCCTTTTCCCCGGCTCCCGTTTTTCCCCGGATCCCGTCCTGCCTCGGAGGGGCCGCGGGGGGCAGTAACTCCGGCCTTCTCTCCACCGGGAACGGTCCCCGTGCGCGTGCCCGCGACGCGTCTTCAACGGACGGGAACCCTGTGCTGCTGGGCGGGGGAGGGGCGGGGGGCGCTGACACGCGCGCTCGCTGCGTCCTCCCCGCGCGGCCGCCCGCGGGCCGCCGAGCGCCGGTCCCCAGCAGGTTGGGGACGGAGCCAACCAAGAGCCAGCGAAAAAGCTGGGCAGGCTGGGCTGAGTGATGAGGACCGGCTGGCACTGGGGACTGAGGGAGGGGTCTGCAGGGCAGCGACGAGGGGCCAGATGGGCCGCCAGCCTCGGCTGCCCCACCTGAGCGGCCAGACGGCGGGAGGGGAAACGGGGAAACCTCCGGGGTCCGGCGGCGGCTCTTCCCTCCCCTCGCCCACCCCTGTGTGACTTCCGGTTGCCTTTGCGCTAACGCAATGTATCGGTTTGTGCGTTTTTCGGGGTAAAGTGTTCGTAGATATCAGATACTCGAGTCAGTGATTAAAAAAAAAGTAAACTCCCTCTCCTTCAAGCCGAAAGAAAAATTGGCACCAAGGCTCAGACCCAAGCTCAGACCAGTTTCCCACCTGCAGCGATACAAGTTACGGAACACGCTGCTCTGGGTCAGTTCATCTTCAAAGGAGAGTTATCTCAGCGCTTGATAGTGAAATAGGCCGCGGATTGAAAGGCCTCGCAGTTCCACCGCGAGGAGTGCACTCTCCCTGCAGCGCATGCAAAGCAGGGCCGGGCCCCCTCCGGGAAACCCTTTCAGCGAACAGTCCGGCTGAGTCAAGTGAAACATTGGATGAGTCCGGCGTATTGTTAAAGGGTCGGTTTTGCAAATGCCGACTAAAAACAGCAAGACACTGGAAATAATAGTGAAACTTTTTTTTTGCCCTGTTGTTAAATACCATTTTACATTTACCAATTTATAAGAACAGGTTCAAATAAGGCAGTAATAAAAACCAAATCAATTAATGAGTTCGTAAATCCATGTAAATTGGAATTTTAGAATCCAAGTTTTTACAAATACTAAAAATGGTGAATTATTCATTTAGAATTATCTATAATACATTCATAAATTCTATTTTAGCCACTAATTTTACAGCATATCACACAACCTCCAAATGCCTTTTTCCCTAATGTAAAGTAGAAGAATTAGTCAAATATCTTCACTTAAAATGCCACTGCATTTAAATATTCGGATTGAACTTTAACATCAGAACGATAAATCAGATCACCCTGGGCAAAGCACGGTACTGCTGCCGTGGGGAGTCGTGAATGCTAAAACGAGTGCCATCCAGGGAGGGCCCTGGCCTCCTCCCACTGAATACAAAAAGGAAAATCACAGTTTGCATGGGAAACCTGGCAAACACCACATTAACCAAGTAATCAAATAATGTCACCGTCAATGACACATGGACATGGTGCCCACCCCACCCACCATATGATGCCCTGAGAATGGCACACATCATTTTTGTGGTATTTGGGCCAAAAATACATAACTTGAAGTTAATAATGAGGAAATACTAAACAAACGCAAATTGCAGTACATTCAAAAAAATAATTGACCAATAGTGCCTTTCAAAATTGTCAGTGGTGTCCCTGGCTCGTGTGGCTCAGTGGATTGAGCCCAAGCTGGGAAACCAAAGGGCTGCAAGTTCAATCCCCAGTCAGGGCACAGGCCTGGGCTGTAGGCCAGGGCGGCCCCCAGCAGGGGGTGAGCAAGAGACAAGCTTACATTGATGTTTCTCTCCCTCTCCTTCCCTTCCACTCTCTCTAAAAATAAATAAATAACATATATTTAAATTTTTTAAAAAGTGTCCGTCATGAAACAAGAGTGAGAAACTCACAGGTCAGGAGAAACCAACACGTAGATGCATTGTCAGGCCTTCGTTTGAATCCTGGACCAGGAAAAAAGGATAATTGTAAAAAATTGAGTAATATCTTTAGTTTATAGAGTAGCAGTGATGCTAATTTCCTAGTTATAATCCTTGTCTCAATACTATGGTTACGTTAAATGTGAACATTCACAGAAGCTGGGTATATAACGGAATTCTTTGTAACATTTTGGTAACTTTTTTCGAAGTCAAATTGTTTCCAAATGCAAACTTAAAATATTTAACATCACGTGGCCATATAAAAGAAACACTATGGTACAACTGCCTAGGAGAAAATAGAAACATACAGTGAATATTTTTCTTAATTTTTATCAACTCATGCC